>JAQGBT010007648.1:0-10729 GCA_034698585.1 Disparrhopalites patrizii
TTCTCCCTCTCTTTCTCCCTCTCTTTCTCCCTCTCTTTCTCCCTCTCTTTCTCTTTCTCTCTCGTTTCCTCTCTCTTTTTCTCTCTCGTTTCCTCCCTTTTTCGCTCTGTCGTTTCCTCTCGCTTTCTCTCGCATATCCTCTCTCCTTCTCTCTTGATTTTTCTCCCTCCCCGGTCCCTGTATTTGAAGGTAAATAGAAACACCACGTCCATCCTTCTTTGTAGGTCTCTTCAAATTCTTGTGATGTAGGACGTGCGAGAGAGAAACAGAGGGAGAGAGAGAAAAAGGGAAGGACAAGAACAAGAGTGTGAACTCTACTTGTTCATGTACAATTTAGTGTGAGAAGAGTGGTCTCATTACTGGATGGAGAAGATTCTTTTGCTCCTCTTTTTTTTTCCTGGTGGGGGAGGGGAGAGAGTTTTGGAGAAAATGCGGAAAGTATGTATTTAGGAGAATGCCGTGAGAACACGGCTAACTACCTGTAAATGAGAGATAAGGGGGAAACTAGCCGAAAGGTGGAAATAGTTCCTCCCATGCATCTCTCCATTGAACCTGTACAAATAGGTGGAGGCAAAAGTGTAGAAGGAAGAAAACATGTACCCATATGTATGGATATGCATGTATGCAGGTAAAGGACAGAGGCTTGGCGGTTAAAAAGAAGAGAAAAAGAAGAGGAGAAGAAGAAAAAGAAGTGAGGGGAAAAGGTGAGGAATTACTGCTCTTATGTTATCAGGACTCTTGACATGGTGTGGTCTCTCTCTCTCTCTCTCTCCCTGTGAAGAAGTAAAAGGTACACAAGGGGCCACACTCTCCACACAAATCTTCCGACAATAATGCCACGCATCAGTAACTCAAAAGGAAAGCTAATTGTAAGTTACCCTGGACCCTGTGTAAATTACCAAGAGGAGGAAACGGGAATAATAAGTGAGAGAAAGAGAGAGAGAGAGAGAGAGAGAGACGAAAAGAGACCCTCGGCTTCCTCTATATCAATGTATACACTCCTCTCCTACACAAACGTGCATACATATACGTAAGCCTTATTATTTGGTCCTCACCGCTCCACTCTTTCCCCATTAATATCACCAGGGAAGGACAAAAGAGGAAGAAATCTGTAGATTGCACCTATGTACAGGCATATATTCCTTTCCATGTACAAAAGTAACTTTTATTCACCAGCACAAAGAGGAAGACGGTGGTCAGCAATCATGTCGAGGCATCCACAAATGGGCATTTGGTTTCAAGTAAAATCATTTCTCTCATTATTATTCCCATTCCCCGGTAAGACACCCACGCACGGCCCCCATTTTGTGGTGGATCACTGAACAATGTACGAAAAGAGTTGAGTACGTCGGATGAATAGAAAAAAAAATCTTGGGAGGGAAGGAGAGGAAAAAAATCTGAGGAGTGAAGGAGAGGAAAAAAATCTGAGGAGTGAAGGAAAGAAAAACAAATCTGAGGAGTAAAGGAGAGAAAAAATTCCTAGGAGTATAGAGAAGAAAAGACAAAAAATACTAGGAGTGGATGAGAAAAGAAGACAATTACAGGAATAAGAAAATGTATGACAATGGAATTCATTGGCGATTATTTCACAAGAATAAACTTGAAAGTGAGGATGGTAAGATTTGTTTTTTTCAAAAAAAAGGGAAAAACTTGTATCTTTTAAGCTGTACTTGAGATGAAAAAAACAATTTGTTAGTTAAGAACCACCATATTCTCTTAACTGAGTCACACACACACACATGATGAGAGAGCCAGAAGAGTTGAGAGAGATGTTGTGAACGCTATGGTGTCTATAGGAGATGCGGCCGCACTGGAAGCTTTGGATGAGAAGGGAGGAGTCTCTCGAGCCAATCACACTATAACATGGCAGGACGAGGGAGAGGAGCCAAAGAAAAAAAAGCACTTACTCCAAAATCCCATGACTTTGGCCATCTACACGGAGTATTCCCTAACCTCTCACTTTCTCTCTGTCTCCAGTTCCCCCTTTATTTTTCCAGTCAACCCTCACATCTCCTTATATTTTGGCAGAAATAATTCCCATCAATTTACATACACACTTGCACATATTTACATGTACTCATGGGATCTTTGTCGGACTGCGCTGAAGATAAAATCACAACTTTTTTACGCTGCTATAGCGCCGTTTGGACGCGCAGAGAGAGAGAGAGAGAGAAGATATTACAGCGCAATTCAAAGGGCATTTGTAGGGCAGTGATTTATCTGGCTTTATCTCATTCTGTATTCTCACCCTTCCAGAAGATACAAGTGGAACGGATCAACAAATGTTATTCAATAAAGAAAATAATTCGTATGGGGTGTAATGTAATTAGCTTTTGCCTGGTTGATGGATCGAAATAAAAATAATAATGTTAAAATAAAGCATGCTGTAAAATACAGATCATTCATGATTTTGTGGAGATTTCTTGGCAATTCCGAAAGGCAAACTTGTGTTGGAAATTATTGACTAGATACAGAGTTATAGGAAAACAAATGTTGAGTGCGCGAAAGGTACAAAATGTTGAAAGGTTTAGATTTTAACACATTAAGCTGGAACAAATTTTTACCCCATTGCCCTTGCCTTATCAACTTAATTCGTCCCTTCCTTTTTTAACTATGTTTGCCAACGCGGTAAAAGGGTAGGAAAGTGGTACGCTAATAAAGACTATCGGTAATGAATAACTTGCAAAAATTGCACCAATGCACACGGACGGAATTAAACAACTATTTTTTACCCAATTTAACTAAAAATGCCTACAATAAATGACCAACAACACATGATCACTAATCACTACTAAATGGTGTTAAAGAAATTGAAATAAAAGGGGAAAAAATAATTTTAAAAAAAAGGAGACTTACCACCACTTGCTGCCCCTTCCTCTCCCTGTGGGCACCCGGGCAGAAGATTGAGGGACCATTGCCCCCACGAGAAGTAAACAAGAAATTCCAATGATGACGATCACAAGGGACACAATGGTAGTCATAGTTTATTTGACACTTTCAGCGAATGTGATAATAACATAATACGAATTGTAGCTATGACCCATGCTACACGACATCAGTGAGAGATTTATTATTGTATACTCACTTTTTTTTTGTTTCACAGTAAAGACAATAAAAATTTCATTATTTTCCCCTTCTCCTAGTCTTCTTTCTCTGTTTGTGTGTCACCAAAGAATAATATTAGTGTGGTTGCACAAAATAATAATGTTATATAGTAGTAGTTGTAAGTAAACTCTGTTCGGGAGTATTGGGAAGATTGAGTGTGCACTCACCGAAAGCTCACAAGAAACTGGATGCCTCACTCTCGCCGCACTTGCTTGTCATGCCGAATGTGTACGCGTGTGTGTGTGAACGTGTGTATTTACTAGTACACTACGGCGGTGGGGCTCAACCTGCTCAAAGTCATGGTCACATACATTACTTTACCATACAGCCTGTTGGTCATGTCCCTAAGGGAGGACAAATCTGTGTGTACAGTAGATGGTACAGTGGACTTTCGTAATAATTTGCTGCAGGTAACTGGTAAAGAAAGATAATTGTTGAATGACTGATGACAATTTTTGATATGTCTTAAAACAGGAATAATTATTTCTTACATAGCACGATCACTGATTTTTTTATATTTGTTTCTAACTATGCCACACAAATCCTACACAAACTATAATGCTTACTAGTTCATACATTTGACAGGGAAGGTTAGGCTTACTATAGTTATATGATGGGGAAGGATGCTGGGAAAATCTTGCTAAAAATGGTTCACAAAAATTATGTCAGTTGAATTTTCCCCATTGTATTTTCAAAACCAAGTGAGAATTGTCCGACCTACGAGCTGAGGGCAGTGTAAGGAAAGATAGGTGCTAGGTGCCATTACGATTACATTTTGATTTCCATCAAGAATGCACCTTTGGATTTTTTTGCAGCCGTAAAAACTGCATGGAAAGATTTATCGTAAATGTCAAGCTGAGGAATAAATTTTATATTTTTGTTTTTCAACTTGAAGCCCATGAAAACACATAATTTTCTAGAAAATATTCCAATGCTTGAACTTGTCCGAGAATGTCCTGTGCTTTGTTCAAATTTCGATAAATTGAGATGAAGACTTTTTTGAAGTTATACCCGGAATAAAACGTTTGCATGCAATCCATATTTTGTCCCATTCCGTGTTTTTACAGGGTCATATGGCAAAAGGACTAGGGGTGAAAATAGGAAAAATTGTCACCCGCCGTACATAATAGCATTTAAAAAAAATTGACCGGCTTGTTAAACAAATTAAGTCACACCTGCTACATGCTACATGAATACAGAATCAGGTGTTGTATATTATACTGACACATTCTCCCTTGATCCTTTAACACATTATTAAAAAATACGTACCATTGTTGTATTGATACGGGAGCTTACAATTTCGTGCGCTATACGTTTGTATTTATTGTTTCAAAACATTTTTCACATTTCTCTCTCTTTTTTAAATTCTTTTCCTCCTGCTGCTCCGGTTTGTTCTTCTGGTTGCATTACCTATGATCATGGTGTATAATACCTGGAGGAGTATTAACTTACAAATTCTGGGAAGTCTTCGTGGACAAGTGTTTTCAAATGAACCATATAAGTGTTAATTGTCCATGTGGAGCATTCCATAGGCCTACGTGACTGGCTCCATGTTTGTTCAAAGGTACAGAGTGAGTTGCAGAGAGACAGAGAGAGAGCGAGAAAGAGAAAGGGAGAACGGAAAGAGAGAAACAGAAAGGAGCGAAAAAAGAAAGAGGGAAAGAGGGAGGAAAACGGAACGAGAGAGAAAATATCTTTGCCCATGATGAGAAGGAAGGTCTTGCTGAAGCACTACCCGTAAAAGGCCACCATTGGAAGGAATTATGAGTAAAGTAATAACAATAACGAGAGAAAAAAGAAAGAAAAACAAAGTATTATAGAAATAGTAATAATATGAAGAACAACAATAATGATAATTTCATTGAGGAAAACGTTTTTTTTCTTCAATCCTGACAACTTACACCCTGCCGCTGACTCCTCCTCCCCCCTGAAATGGATATGGAACACACCGTCACGGATTTTTATAAATTTGTGTGAAAATTTTGGAAGACGTGTGAAATCCTCAATAAATTTTTTTTTTCTGTCGGTGGTAAAAACAAAAACAACAATGGACTTCTCCCCTCATCGCCCTTCATGCATTTTTGTCCGGTGGCTTTGGAAAGCAGCAGGTTCATTCATAAGAATGTGTGTCGGTGTGTGATACAAGTAAGTATCTATTTAAATCCGAAGCATTTCACTTGTTGATGTACAAAATTCTCTCATTCCTGGAAGCTTTAGAAGAAAATATGGTAGGGTCTTTGACAAGACTTTCCTGATTAGTTTTTATACTTGCACCGTACAAAATGATTTTTAGCCCATGCAATTTCCTCTGTGTAATAAGAGCCTCTTCGCGGGCTGTGGAGGAAAGACTTCACGCACGCCACCGTGTCTCAGGGTCTATAAAGAATAATGTCAAAGTGTCTACAAGTACAAATAGCTTTACTGTTCTCTCAAGTACAAATATGTACAATAGTACAAGGGAATATTATTAAAGACAGAAGAGGGGGAGAGGAAGGATGAGAGTGAAAGAGGATTGAACGACGCTGGAAGAATAAAAATTTCTATTCCTTTGGCGCCAGGGAAGATTAACTTCTTCTCACATTTTAGTACTTTTGAAAATGAAAACATAATGCAGCCACCATCTTCACCATTCGCTCTTCTCTTCTGTATGGACCGGAGCATATAAACGGAATTATAATGATTGACAAAAAGTTTTTGCTCTAATTCCTTCTTATTATTATGATCCACAGCATAAACGCCCTCCTCCTAGTCTTACAATACTACACAAATACTAAAATCATTGAGTACTCACTCACTCACTCACTCTCTCTCTCTCTCTCTCTCTCTCTCTCTCTCTCTCTATTGTGTAGCCTTTGAAGGGAGAAGTCATCACCATAAAAACCGCCGGGGAGTTTCTCATCTCCTTTATGACGAGGGCGGTGAAAATGTGCACATAAACATACACACGGACTGTAGTAAACGTTTTGACCATCCGAAAAAGAAAAGAAAAATACTTTTTACAATGTATACTCTTCCCCACAAACTGAATGAAGAGAACCACAAAAGGAAGACGAGAAGAATCCTCTAAATCCATCTCACATTAATTAACACACTCACACCATTATTGTACTCCCCGACAAAGTTCCTATTATTCTCTTCATCAATCTCGTCCAAAATCCTCGTGCGTGCGGATTTTCCCCAAAAAAGATTACACACCATCGTCCTCGAACCCGTTCTTTGGGAGAATTACGCTTTTGACTCTGGCTCAATGTCATTCTTATGTATATATGTACTCCTCTTAATTACTAATTCTCAAGAGAGATAGAGAGGGAGAGAGAGGAAAATATGGCATTACTATGCTAACAGTGATGCCAACAATAGGGATTGGGCGGAAAGGAAATATACCAAAGTGCTCCAGAGAGACAGACAGAGTTTTAGTTAGTAGTGGACAATATTATGGTTGCATTTCTTCCTACCTCTCATCCTCATCCCACTTTCACTCTATGCAAGTGCAGCTACGATCAGAGACACCCGCATCCATCTCTATACTCCCATGTGTAGATATGTATGTATGTCGTATGTATTATTGTGTATGTAATACATTATAGGTGTCCACTGTCCACTGACTTCCCACTTCTGACTTGAAAATATGCATGAGTAATTCCAACAACCAAAGGATACGACGTAATCGTCCGAGTCTTTTACATACACACAGCCTGTAGCGCCAACATATTTCATGATGAAACGATGAAGTTTAATTTGAATCTCTTATGTGGCAGCAGTGAGGATGAAGAAAATGTAAATTGCTTCAATGCGAGTAAAGGGAGTGAGTGAGTGACGGCGAGAGAGAGAGACGGGAAGAGATTCTGGTACAACGTGTAGGATTGAGAAGAACTAGAAGATGGAAAGAGAGTATGAAATATGTGATCATAAGTAAAGCTTTTATACCTTCAACAGACACATATATTTGAGTATTAGCCATAATTTTGAATGCTGCTCAAAATTCTTTTTGGATAAAAAGCTATACGGACTGGCTTTACTAGAGGTTTGAAGCACAGAGAGAGAGAGAGAGAACGGGATGACAGACAAAAAAAATCCAGTCAATTACCGATCTTGCTCTTCCCTCTTCATTCTCTCTCTCTCTCTCTCTCTCTCTCTCTCTCTCTCTTTCTCTCTCAGCGTCTTAAAGGGAAGAAGAATGCAGAGGATACATAATAAAATATGTTTGGGCATAAAATGTAATTCGATTAGATGCTTTGCCCTAGAAAATACAATGTAATAGCTGTGAGATGCCTAGGATTTTGTCAAACCTGTTGATTAAACATGGTTGAGGCCACGGAGTGGCACGGGAAGAGTAATAATACATGAGGAAGAAGATCGATCCAGAGAGAATATGAAAATAAAAGGGTTCAAAAATTTCATTGTATTATGGAGCGAAAATGTAAGGAAAATATCACAATTTTTCTCCCGCGGTTCTTTTTTAACCCTCCTACATCTTTACATGAAAAAGTTCCGTGGACAACTTGTATCAAGCGATAATCCGTGGAAACGCGTTCTTCTAGGAATATACACATACACAAAAATTTAATTTTCACATTTCGTCTTGAAATATGTACGTAAAAGGCTATCATTGTTATGGAATTACAATACTAAAATCGTGATATCATCGGGCACTCCCGTAACGTATAACATATTTGACGGTATTTTCAATTAGTTTGGCAATTATGTAAATATGTATATAAAATCGAATAAGACACCCGCTAGTGAATGTGATATCGCATGTGAATGTAAAGTCTGATTGAAAAACATTTCCATATGTATGACGAAAAACTTAATTGTGCATATTTTCCTACAAATCTAAAGATAGCAAGGAAGAAGAAGAAAATTTGTAGCCTCCAAGTCTGTGTGTAGTCCACTTTAAAAAACCTACACGTCTGGTCATGGCAGTCTAAAAGCAGTATTTGGTTTAATTACCTACGTTCCAATGGTCCCAACACATTTTTGTAAAATAAAAACAATACGAGTGGAAGCTGTAGGATGATCGGCAGGTGCATAGACTTTGAGGTTCCAAAAAATTCCCATGTACTCCAGGAAACCTTTACAAAGCTTGTATTCTCGGTAATCTTCACGACCTTCCAGCGAAGCTCCATTCCCCTCCTGACTTACATGATGCCGTACAGGCTAGGAAGTTCAGTCCAGTATATGTACTTTCTTCATTGAATGATTTCATAATTAGTGCAAGTAGACAAGCAGGATTTCATTAATGATTTTGTGCATAGCATGTGGTGCTCTAGTGCCTCAAATATTTCCAGAACGTGGCAGAAAAAAAAATCAATGAACATCGCAAGTATGATTTTTAATAAAATACACCCAAATATACATATATTGTATTTGCTAGGGAGTGAGGCAAAATAATGTTTTCGATTTTGTCTATTTCTTTGTGTATTAGCTATTAGATGTTTACTGAAGAAAAATGGTTATTTTGATCTAATAATTTTGGATTGAAAATTGAATTTTTCAAACGGCCGGGACGCTCATAATTATTTTAGAATGAAAGCAATAATTTCGTAGCCATTCTGGAGCATGGAGAAGCAGAGGCAGCAAAATATGACTTTCAGAGTAAAAAATAAAATTTTCATCCATCAAAACAGCATTCCCCTTCGTAATAAAATAATATTATTTGCTCAATCCTTTATTTTCATTTCATCCATTTTTGTCGTGGTTAATTTCCTTGACTCAAATGTCCATACGATGATGTTCGGCAGTGCAGGAGAAAGGACACCCTTCGCGTCATTCACAAAGACTTATTTATGTACAACTCTCCCCTTTCTCTCCCCCGCAAAGACCTGTACAAAAATTGTCACGTAGGCTCAACAATGCACACAAGTATAGGCATGTGTGTAGAACTCATGTGAGCACGTTCACAATCACTTCTGAGAATTGCAAGTTAACACTTCCAAAGCTATTTTATACAATGTTCACCCGTATACATAGGTATACATACGTATACTCAAGTAGGTAATGCAAACCACAAGAACAGGCCGTAGGAGCGCGATGAGAAAACTGAGAATAAACAAAACATGAAATATTTAGTACAGAAACAATACGATCCAAAAGTATACAGCCGGAAAAGTGTGCCCTTATCAGTGACTAAATAAGTTGTTTATTTGTAAAGGACAAACAAGTGAAACAAGGAATGTGTTACTAATACTGCACCTGATCCTGTTTTCATTGCATGAAGCAGGTGTGTTACTTAATTGGTTGAGCAATCAGGTAAAGTCGGTCAAATCATACGTTTATCCTCAGAAACCACTGTATGCTATTTAAAAATTCATATTCGTATAGAAAAGAGTGTAAAAAAAAAGTAGCGCTAACAAGCATCCTTTCCCAGGTCAAATCATAGCCGTAGCAGCGATAAGGTATACGATGCACACATCTCAAATAGTTTTTGTTAGATTCGCATTTAAAAGATTAAATACAGCAAAAACAATGATTTGGTTTTTTTTTACATGTTTAGTAAAGCTGAAGATACAAGCCTTGAAGAAACTGGAAAATCCGTTATAGGTCATTTGTCTTTTTAGAATCGCCTCACAGAAATGGCTGGTACTTCAAAAATAGTTGACTACGAGTCAGTTTTGCTTTGTAGATCCACAATTAACATTTCGTAGGTGAAGAATCAAGTGTGATCATCTCCAGCATGCGTTAATTTACGAAGTGACTATCTCTATTTTCCTTTAATGCACGAAGTAATCCAATTATATTCTTTAAACTTGGAGATGATCCAAAATGGAATATGAATGACTTCGTGAATTTACGCGCGCTGGAGATGATCGCATTTGATTCTTCATCAACGAATTATTTTGCTAAAAGTTATGTTTTCAATCGTTTCCCAATAATTACACATATGACTGCATGCCCCTGGACAAACTAAAAGATCGAAATTGGAATTGAAACTCTGGCAAAACACCAATAGATAGAAACGGTAATCCTAGTTGGACTTTGGAATAGTATAATATTTCGAGTATCAGAATAAAAATCGGAAAAAAAATATTCGGAAGGGATTTTAATTGAAATTGGAATTCAAAAAATAAGGAACACCAGCCCTAGCATTAACCTGAAGTGCATCGAGTGAAGACGCTGTAGTGAAGTGAAGATCATCTCCAGTGTGCCCTAATTCAAAAAATGAGCAAGTATGCTTTAGTGCTGGAGATTTACATAAGGCATCCTTATACATACACGAGCGTGAAGGATGCGGGGATGGTTAATTGAGAGAAGGAGAGAGGGAGAGATGAGGCTTGATTTAGTTGGAAGTCCAATGGTTTGTAGTTAATTGAGGGAAATCATCTCTGGAAAGAATTAAAGGAGATGTGAATAATTCCCAGTGGTAAATTACGGAGCGGTAGAAAACTATTTGTGGAAGGGGGAGCAGTTAAGTATTTACAAGAATCTATAATACACCATGTAGCCGCTACCATCAGAGCCACTCCAGGTCCCCATAAAAACCTAAATGTTTTTTAAAGGTACTCAGTCAGTCATGAAAGTGTGGTAGGAGCAGGTCGCAATGTGAAAGAGAGAGAGAGAGAGAGAGAGAGAGAAAAGTCAGACGTACCGACATGTAATTTTCTCACTATGTTCAAAAGGTCCT
>JAQGBT010007649.1:0-10728 GCA_034698585.1 Disparrhopalites patrizii
ATTTAATTAGAATTTAATTAATTTATTAATTAGAATTTAATTAGAATTTAATTAATTTATTAATTAGAATTTAATTAGAATTTAATTAATTTATTAATTAGAATTTAATCAGAATTTAATTAGAATTTAATTAATTTACTAATTAACATTTAATTTATTAAAAGTAGCTAAATTCCATTTCTCCAGCGAAAAAAGCATATCGGAATTTTTCGGCCAAACTTCGTCAGTTGATAACTTCTGGCGTAGGAAATCATAATATTTTTAGTCGGTCACTCTGTGACCACCTCAAGGGACACCATAGCATTGTGAACTTTTTCGCCGTTTTTGCTTCGTTTTGGCTGGGGCACAGCCGCTAATCATAAGATTTCGATGAAATTCGGCGAGGGTACGTAAAACGGAATAATCTAGATCCAAGAATTTGAAATTTTTCCGAAATTTGATCTCGGTTCGCCGGAAAATTGCCAAAAACTTAGGCTGAAATAAATAAATTAGGTGAAAATTTTAGGCTGGCGCTTGGCCTTAAATAATTGGATTTTCATGAAATTCGGCGAGAAAATGTTAAACTAAATGGTCTAAGACTAATGTTATTGTTTTCTCAATTTTCGCCTCCGTTCGTCAGAAACTGTATTTTTAGTCGTGAATACCCAATCTATGCGTCATTTTATGGCGAACGAAGGCAAAAATTGAGAAAATAAAAAATCAGTTCTAGATAATTTAGTTTAGCATGTTCTAGCCGAGTTTCATAAAAATATAATTATTAGCGGACAAATGCCAGGCTAAATGGCGAAAAAACACGTTTTTTGGCGATTTTTCGGCGAACCGAGGACAAAATTTGGAAAATTTTCAAATTGGATCTAGATTATTCCGTTTTACGTACCCTCGCCGAATTTCATCGAAATCCAATGATTAGCGGCTGTGCCCCAGCCAAAACGCAGCAAAAACGACGAAAAAGTTCAAAATGCTGTGGTGTCCCTTGAGGTGGTCACAGGGTCATAAAAATATTATGATTTCCTAGGCCAGAAGCTATTAACTGACGAAGTTTGGCCGAAAAATTCCATCGTTTTTTTGCTGGAGAAATGGAATTTAGCTACTTTAAATAACATGTAATTAATGCATAGTTAAATTGGTGCATTCATCCGTTGATGAAACCACACGGACTCACCGAATAACTGGCATAATTTGTCCATGAGCAGATACTCAAAGGCTGGAAGACGAGGGCGCCATCACTGGAGATTTCATTGGTCGTCCGGTAAAAATTGTCGTCCACGAAGATGTCCATGAAGAAATCCCCGGCGTCAAATGGATCCATGCCGGACGGAGGAACTCTTTGTCGGAATTGATTTATAGGGAATATTAAATAATTAATTAATTAAATAATTGATTCAATTATTAATTAATTAATTAAATAATTGATTCAATTATTAATTAATTAATTAAAGATTAAATAGTCACGTTTTCAGTGGATTACTCCGGTACAAATGAAAAATGGGCGTGATTATGGTCTTTACTTACATACAAGAAAGGGTGAGGTCACAGGAGCTAAAGGCGGCCGTGAAAGTGCAGAGATTGAGCCCCATGAAGACACATAGGACCAGATAAACCTGCGTCATTGTTGTCCAGTATTAAAATTTACGTAGTAACGTATCTATAAATTGTCAGGATATGCGTAATATATATTTGATCGGGGAATTAAAAATTTATCCCTTTCAAATCTGGGAAAAATCAAAAAGAAAATTTCAAATGGTAAAAACGTTTTCAAATTGAAAAAGTTTTCCTCGTGAACAAGAATCTTGGAAATGTTGCTAATTGAAGAAACTCCTGTTTCAAAAATGATCTTTAATGATTCAAAAATTATTCAAAATATTCAAATTATTCAAATTATTCAAAATTATTCAAAATATTCAAATTATTCAAATTATTCAAAATTATTCAAAATTATTCAAAATTATTCAAAATTATTCAAAATTATTCAAAATTATTCAAAATTATTCAAAATTATTCAAAATTCAAAAATGATCTTTAATGTATTTCAAATCTGAAGGTGAGCATTACAGTGAAATGGTTAAAGCAGAGCCAAAATTGTGACTGGGGTGCTTTAAATAATACAGCAAAATACAGAGCTCTTCGTAAATATAGATACTCGGTGGGGACAATTTCAAAATATGAGATAAGCATGGAACACGCAATGAACTTTGAAATCAATACAGAATTATTGGACAATCAAATTCCAGAGAGTCTGCGACACAGTCTAGGCAAGATTTGCTATTTTGTTGTTTATTTGAAAAGGAAAAACAAAATATGAAAACTTCGCACAAAAAGCCCCAGTTGCATTTCATTGTGAAGAAATGACAACGTTGCAAAATTCAACCAATTGGCTGACTACAGTGGACTCTCCCCATACCGGTCCTCCCTATAAGAACACTTACTGTATAACAGCAGTGCTGAATCCCCCTACAGCTTTGACATGTAAAGTGCGCTCTCTATAAGAGCACTCCCGATAACAGCAGTTACTCAATAACAGCGGGGTATTTTCTTCCTTCGCTCACATTCCTCTCACTATAACAACATTTTCTTCCTATAAGAGCATTAGCGCCAAAGTCAGGTATCCCTTCAACATTACCTTTTTCTCTATAGCAGCACCGGAACTCTATACCAGCACAATTTCTTTCTTTTCTCCCTGAAATGTAAATATTTACGCCAAATTGTGTAAATATTGTAAGAATTTGGAAAAGTATCAAAGCTAAGCCTGAAAATAATCTTAGTTAATTAATATTCATATTTTTTAACCAATTCTCTATACCAGCAGTTCGTTATACTTTTCCTGGTGCAGATAGGATGCTGTTATAGAGAGAGTCGACTGTAGACGGCGGCATTGATTCATCTGTCACAGAATGGAAGACACCTTTGCTGCATGGACTACGTATGAGGACGTTTAAACCAGTTCAGTGCTGAATTCCCGAAGTGATAAGTACGCAAAAGTGTCGATGCCCAATTATGTTTATTGTTTTGTGAGTACGAGTACAGTGGAGTGAGTGGAGTCTCTCTATAACAAGTCTCTTTATAACAACATTTCTATATAGCTGCATTTTTTCCGCCCTTCGTCATGTAAATTACACATTTTATGTTCTATATATGACAACATTTCGCAGTAACAATATTTTTTCCTCTTCCCTTCGGTGTTGTTATAGAGAGACTCCACTGTATATGTATGTATATTACACATTTTCTGTATGCATTGCTCGTTTTTGCATGTATATTATTTTTTATTTTGATTCCTCTTCCTGCTTTCGACAGATTTATATGTACAATGTAGTATTAATTTCATCAGTAAGCATGAATAGCATGAATAGCATGAATATATACATAAGGTGTATGAGGCGATTAAAAAGCAAGTTAAGCAAGTATTACATAAACTGAACTAGACCTTTATCTTTGCAATGGATTGGTTTATTTATATTTGTGTGTAAACACAAAAAATGATAATATGGGTAGTTTATTGATGTAATTTCCAGATGAATCAACAGAATCCTTGCGTGAGGCGGATGTAGCATCCGGAAGATCCCAAAGACACTACGAGCTCCTTGGTGTCCTTCAATTTGGAGACGCACGTGATGATCTCAGCCGCTAAATCATCGGCGCCGTACAAGCCGCCATCCTCATCCCAGACTTCACAAGCGATTGTCTGATTTCATCCAAAACGACGTTAATTTTTAATTAAAATGATAGCTAAAAAACTTATTCAGTCAATTCTCTCTATAATGGTTTAGCAAAAAGCAGCCAGAAAAACCGC
Source organism: Disparrhopalites patrizii (assembly GCA_034698585.1). NCBI lineage: Eukaryota > Metazoa > Arthropoda > Collembola > Symphypleona > Sminthuridae > Disparrhopalites > Disparrhopalites patrizii. The sequence continues at coordinate 3,791 of JAQGBT010007649.1, forward strand.
TATAACGAATAACCGGAATAAGGAAAATCGTTAAAAAACGGTTTTAATGTCGGTGGATTCGAAATTACCGGAAAACCGGTAGAGCGTGTGAGGGCGTGACCTAAAAACCGTTATAAGGAGGTCCGTTATAGAGAGGATTGACTGTACTTATGTGAGGACATTAAGAAACTTACATCTTGATCCCCCTGGTCTTTGTACGAACTGATATCCACGGCCCCAAAGTCACATTTGTTGTCATTGGAAATAGTCTTGGTTTTCTTGATCAAGACCTTCTTATTATTCTTCACAGTAAAGACTTTCACGTAAAAATCCCCGGTGCCTAACGGATCCATGTTTTGGGTGGGTTTTCTATACAAATATACAGAAATACGTGCTTCTGCTTTTCTATATATTTCTATACAAAAATATTCTCTAAATATTCATGAAGTATTTTTAAACTTTTGCTATAACTCTGATTTTTTAATTGTTTTTTCCTAAATATGCACAATTCAAATTAAAATTAAATTAAAATTAAATATAAATGTTACAATTCATGCCAAAAGAATGCATGGGACTTACTCGAGTGTTATTTTCAGCACACATCCCTCTGTCTCGACTATCCACAGGGGAACAAATAGTCCCACAATTAAGATGGGAATGCTCAGGATCCTCATATTGTGGATATTATTGTAAAAACAAATGCAAGGAGTGACTTCGATCTCTCTAAACATCGTTTAAATGTGATTTTTGAATTTCAGCCCTTATAAATATAATTTTTGTTTGCCGCAATTGTGAAATGAGGATGGACAAAATGCAACCGTCTATAAATGCATCATGGGCAGTAAAGCAGTGGCTATCAGCAGACGCTTTATGCAATGATTGGTCAAAATCAATACATGTGGAAAAAATGTCAAACAAAAATAATAATAGGTATGGAGAAATACCTATTTATATAATGTCAAAGAGGTGATTGTATTTACATAAGCATCGGCACGACAATTTTTTTTTTTGCCCAAAAGCCAATTTCATCAACTTCGATTGTATATACAAATATACATATAGGTACGTATACTTTTATGGATAATATTTATATGGAAGTACTAAAATCCAGTACATTGTTTTCCCTTTTCGGACACAGACAAATGTATATTTTTTAATTAAAAATTAATTTTTAAATTAATATACAAATTATATGAGAATACGAGTCTGTGCAAAGTGCAAATTGATTTGTTTGCCAGACAAAAGCGTAGTTAATGTCTTAAAATCGGTTATTGTTCGGGGCTAGGAGACAAACCGTGGGTGAAAAAATTCTGGTTGGATTCTGTTTCTCAATTGCAGGGGTGGCGATCGGAATAGAAATCCGAATCGGTAATCGGAATTCATCCGAATTTTTGAGCAATCGGAATTAAAATCCGAATTTGAAAAAGAATTAATGCAGGATTTGTATCGGAATTGGAATCCATATTTAATGATCGGAATTCCGTAAAAATCGAATTAAATATCGATTCCGATTCCAATCAGTTTTAGTTGCCACTCTAGGACTGTTTTGCATAATTTGTGTTTAAATATAGGAATATAAGCAGAATTGACATATTCATATTATGTTTTTAAGGGCTTGTCACATATTTATCTCAGTTTTATTAACGATATATTCCGTTATGTTATGTACATATGTATATGCATACAATGATTATGTGCATACTACATTGTAGTTGCATGTACGTACACTCAATGAAGTACTTGTGTTATTTTAACTTCCTGCATTTAAAGAAAACTTTAGGCGGAAGTTCAGTCTGATTGAATTTTGCATTAAAAAATTGCTAATTTCGACTAATAGTTTTAATAAATTCTATATTCGGTAATTTTTTCGGATCAAAAATAACTGTGATAAACCTGTATTAACCGTGTTAAATGCACTATGAACTGCTATGTGATTTTTGAGATTAACGTGTTTGTTACTAAACAACAATATTTAAAAACAATAGTGCTTATTGATTATTCTGTATGTTGCTAAAGATCCGAATCGGAATCGAAATCCGAAAGATCCGAAATATTATGGATTGATTAGAATTCAATCTGTATAAAAAATAAAAATCAATCCAAATCCGAATCGAAATTCAAAAGAAATATTTGTGATCTCAATCGATGTCCGAATCGATATTTTTTTTGGATCTCCACCCCTGCTCAATTGTAATTAACCCAACCCAATCAGTGGCATTCAAGTCTGCCCACAGATCGCTCCAAGAGACATGCGTAATGTTAAAAATATAATTACTAATTACACATCCATTTGATTTACGTGAGGCAATTTTACATTACGCACAAAGGAATTTAAATTAAGGCAGTTAAATTAAATTATCAGTTATCATTATCAATTCCGTTAAATATTTAATTCCATTCAATTTCATTGGATCCAAATATTAAATTATTCACTCAAATAACTGTGAATAAATCGATGGATGCGAAGGCATGTTAAACCCGAGCTTGTACGATTTGTACGGGGTTCCATGAAACATTATTATATACCCCCTATCGCTATTACGCAAACATGTTACAGAGTAGTACAAGTACATTTCTAACGCAAAATTTTATTGTGGTTCTAGAAAAAAATTTCATCCCGATCCGACCAAGATTAGCTAAGTTATAGCGGTGTTTTCAAAAAAAGTTTAAAATTCCTGATTTTTCACTAAATTGATTTTTTGATTTTGACTTCAGGGACAAAAACTTTATGTTCCCACAACTTACAAATCAGAAAAAAAGTTTTTTCTAAGCAGAATTTTATTGTCAAGAAAAAATCTCGATTCAGTTCGAACGAGAATTGACCAAGTTATGGTCATTTTCCCCCGCCAAGTTCAAAAATGAGAAGTTTTTTGATTTACCTACATTACAGTTTTTGATTACGTCGATGTTGGATTGTGCGTCTAGGGGCCAAAATAAATGTATTGAAGCTATTTCCAGAGACAAAGTTAATGGTGAGATCGGTAAAAGTATTTTTGAACGATTTTTGCTTTGAAAAAATCAAATCAATTATGAATTTTGGCAAACACCTCCAAAACGGTCATACGACACGTTGCCGCAATGAGGCACACTAATAGGCAAATATTTCATAATAATTTTTGGGTAAATTTATCATTTAAAAAGCACCCATAAATTGATTTTTTCAATTTTCAACACATTTATAGGTTTAACATGACTTTTGATTGCAATTTCTCACGGTTTAATGAAAATTATTAATTTTAGCAAAAGTTCTCATTTTTGAACTTGGCGCAGGAAAATGGCCATAACTTGGTCAATTCTCGTTCGATCTGAATGGGGACTTTTTTCGCAGGTCCACAATAAAATTCTGCTTAGAAAACACTCTTATTCCGTTTAGCACGGTGTTGGAACATAAAGTTTTTGTCCCTGAAGTCAAAATCAATATTGAGGAAAATTTGGAATCTTAAACTTTTTTTTAAAAAACCGCCATAAGTAGGCTAATCTTGGTCGGATCGGGAAGAAATTGTTTTTCTGCAACCACAATAAAATTTTGCTCTAGAAATGCACTTGTACTACTCTGGAACATGCCTGCGTGATAGCGCGGGGGGGTACATAATGTTTCTTGCAACCTGCACACTGTTAGTATTCAACGTCAACAATCGTTATCCGGACTTGTATTTATTCATTATTATTTATGTCCAGTTTTGGACCCGTGCGTCCACTTTGTTGAAAACAAGCCTTAATGGAGATTAATGGTATGTACATTGATATGTAGAATCAATGTACCATTAATTTCCACCGGATAATTGGGGGTACAAGTTGAACTAGGAAATACGCCGTTGAGATATAAAGACAGGTATAAGGTCAATCATAGTAATTTTGTGAATAATTGAGCGGGTTGGATTCATGACATAGTGGCAATTAAATCCACAAATGACATGTCACAAACCTCACAAGCCCCAATCAATCACTAGCTAGCAAATGGAAAGAGAGTAGCCTATTTGTCCACGTAGTTTCAAGCAGTAACGCGTTCATCTATGTAATTGTCGCCACGAGATTATGAGCGACGAATTTATTCGACGAATAAATAATTCAGACATGACATGACCACCGGATTATTAATTATTATTATGAAATAATTGGGGAGGTATAATGGCTCTGCAAGCTTATTTTATTGTATATTGTTTTCCCTTAACACTAACAATAAGTTTATTTTGCATCAGTAAATTTCCCTGCTAAATAAAACGGTGGTTCTTCGTATAGTTTTTAGTGTCTCGAAGGATTGTGACATTGTGAGCTCTTAGTACTGATCGAAGGCGTCTGAATTGCAACTATAACCGTCTTTCACATTTCTAATCGAAACCAAACTAACTCACATATCTGTGTTTGGCAAAGCTTTTTATTGCCAATATGCTAAGAATTACATATTGCAAATCGGATACGAAAAAATTAAATTTTGCCAAAACAATTCCATTTATTATATTTTATATAATATACATACATATTTGATATATCTTCAATATAGTACATATAATAATAACATATCATAATATATTAGCTATAATATATTTTCATCATGAGTACAAATTTATTTTCATAATTGCTATAGTTTTTACTCCAGTCGCGCGCGATCTCCGTTGCGCCATGACGGAGGCGGAGGAGACTTTTGAAACGTCCTCGAATCTTATGAACTTGGTGATACTGAAATATATGCGGCGTGGCTTGAACTACGGACATCGATTTGGGATTCAGCCGTACAAATGGCAGCAAGATTGGAGATGTCCGGCGAAATCTGGGAGGAGACAGGAGATCCTGTGGAAGTTGAACATGCTCTTGTCCCTTGGTCATATAATTTACTTGTGTGGCCGGGCCATTCAAGTCTCCTGGGACGACAGCTTCACCTTCCTCCAGAGAGTCTACGTCCGCTCCATTGCCGTCTATTTCCTGGAGGCATTAGTCGGACACTCCGCCATCGCCGCACATCTGGAGGAATACGTCTCCTTCATCAACCAACTTCTGGAGACGTCCGAGCATTTTCGAAGTGAGACTTATACAGCTTTTTGAAATGTTTGGACCAATGAATGACATCCAAAAAAATATGAATTAAAATTCGAATTAAAATACATCTTTTTCCTAATTATGAATACAAAAAATTTCGGATATCAAAAATTTAAATTCTAATTCCAATACAATTTTATTCAAATTATCAGACGCATGAATATACATATTCAAATGCTTTTCGAATAATTTAAAAATTTGTTTGTAATGCTATCCGGCATAATCTGTAGATTAAATTGAACGCGAAAAGCAATACACAAAGTTATAAATTGACTCCGCCACTCTGATTTTGCAAAAATCGATGCTATTGCGGAAACAACACTTCCCCGAAGGCAGGAATTAGCAACTGAGTGAAGGAATTTTCGAATACCAATAAATTATCTGAATCCAAATAGCAAAGTTGAACTTTTGAATTCGAATTTTGAATGTATTTGCAATTATAAATTCCAATTCAAATATTTTTCTGACAAACATATGGATGCTAATTAACTAATTCCGATCAAAATATTAAAAAATATGAATATGATTCCGATTAAAATACAGAAAAATATGAATGTAACTCCGAAATCCGATTACAGTGGAGTTTCTCTAGAACAACATTGAAGCGAAGGGAAAACATTTTGTTACTGAGAAATGTTGTTATATAGAGCATTAAATATGTACACTACATGTACGAAGGGCGGAAACAATGATTTTGTTATAGAGAAATGTTGTTACAAAGAGACTTGTTACAGAGAGACTCCACTGTAAAATCCTGAAAAATATGAATATAATTCCGATTAAAATACAGAAAAAATATGAATATAATTCCGATTAAAATCCTGAAAAATATTAGTATAATTTCGAATTGAATTTGAGTACCGATTCGGATGTCATACTTTGGTGTTTCGATACATAAAAATATAATATTTGGCCTAAGTTGCAAATTTTTCTGCTTTGTCCAGGAAATTACGAAGTCCCAGTGGCCAAAACGAGCTTCCTCGTCAAGCTCGTGGGTCTAACGATGAAAAACTGTTACAATACCTTCAACTTCTACGGTCTTGTAATCATCGTCATGTCGGCGATGTCCCCCGAGTCTCCCGATCAGCCATTGTCCTGGCTACTGAGCAAAGTCCAGAAAATCTGGCTCCGGATTCCCGTTATAATTCTGAATTTCCTTGTGGTGGCCCTTTGCATGCAGACGTTCGTGGCCACCTCGCACGTGGTTGTCCAAACAATCCTGGGCTGGGCGGCCTTCGCCCTCTCGGCGCTCAGCGAATTGGACGAATCCTCTGCGCAAGGACTCACTCGACCACATCTGCGCAAGCCAGCGCATGTCCTGAGGATGTACAAAGGTCTCTTTCTGTACACGACATTCTTCAATCAGCTTGTCTGCGACATTCTCGTCCCTGGGACCCAATATCTTCTCATGACCATCAGTGTCCTCTGTGTGGTGGCTTCCATGCGACTCCAGGGAATCCAGGCACTTGGTTTGGCCTGTCTTGGTGCGGGCATGGCCACGTGGCTCATCACCAAGTTCAGTTTCCTGGCCGAAGTTCAGTTTCGAAGCTCTAGAGCCAGGGGAAAATTACTCAGACGGGCTAAAGGAATGGGCGGGATTTTTTTTTATAAGAGCTTTCGGGCACTTCGGGATATTCGGGTGATTGTGATGTCCTCGTATTACGTGGATCGCGGGATGGTGCTCACACTTTGCTCTGTCATCATTCAGAATGTTGTGTCTTATCTGGTGCTCACTAGCGTGTAATTAAAGCATTTAACATAATTATGAGTTTGAAATTAGAAAGGAATTACATCCAAATCGGTATTCGAATTTACATCAGAATTATCTGTATTCATATTTTTCAGTACTTTAATCGGAATTATATTCATATTTTTCAGTATTTTAATCGGAATTATATTCATATTTTTCAGTATTTTAATCGGAA
>JAQGBT010007650.1:0-10728 GCA_034698585.1 Disparrhopalites patrizii
TTCTCTCTCGTTCTCTCTTTGTCTCTTCTTCTCTCCCTTTTTCTCTTATTCTTTCTCATCATCTCGCTTTCTCACTCTAGTACTCTCTGTTCATCTCTATTTATCTCTCTCATCTCTCTTTCTCTCTCTTGATCTCTCTTTTTTATCTCTCTCTTCCTTGATCTCTCTTTTTCTCTTTCCCTCTCTATTCGTCTCTCTTTTTCTTTCTCTGTTTTTGTCTCTCGTCATCTCGCTTTCTCTCTTTTCGTCTTTTTTTCGCTCCCTCTCCATTTATCTCTCTTCGTTTTTTTTCGCTCCCTCTCCATTTATCTCTCTTCGTTTTTTTTCGCTCTCTCTCCATTTATGTATCACTTTTTTCTATAACTCTCTTTCTCTTTATCTCATTTTGCTATTTCTCTCTGCCTCTCTTCGTCTCTCTTTTACTCTCTCATTTTAACTCTCTCTTCTATTTTTTTGGCTGCGCCTGATTCTCAATTTGATTATTTTTTTAATAATTTTATCTCTCACTTTGTCTCTTTTTGTCTGTCCTCTACTCACTGATCCTCTCTCTATTTTTCCCAATCCCGTAATCACTCATCTTGTCTCGGTTTCTCCCTTTTTCTTTCTTTCCCTCAGTCCTTTTCTCTCTCTCTTTCTCCGTCTCTGTTCGTGATTGTCCCCATTTCCCCATCTTTCCCCGTGTAACTCCCTCAAAGTCCTCCTGTGGCATTTCAAAAACGCTCGCACTCAGAATTTTTGGAGGAAAAAAAGTGTGCAAAAGTGGTCGTGTACACTTAATAGAAACAAGACACGAAGGGAATTTTTCAAGGATGTGAGAAAAGTACCTAAAACTGTCTGGGGAAAAAGAGTCTTTGCGGACATGTTTTTTTCTTATCTCTGCTTGAATGCACTTCCATATGTACATACAATATCAGGGATTTAGACCTATTTTTTCTCACATGTATACAAACTATACGGCAAGTCTTCCTTTAGGTACCATAAGGGTCGTCTAGTTTACTTGGTCTCCTCCTCCTCTTCTGGTGTAATTCGTGCAAGGGAATCCTTGCCAACATCGATGGTTGGGAGAGATTAATTTTAATCTGCACAAGTGACTTTGGGTACCTCACCATCTCTCTGATTGCTATTGTTCCATGTCCTCTCGCCCTTTATCTTCCCTTTCAACTCTTGAAAATCACTGGTAGTATTTTAACTGGAAGAAAAAAAAATGTTCCAGTCTTTTTTTATCTGTCGACATTGCCTTTCTTCTGTTGGAGAGAATCTTATTTTCTAGATTTTTGACCGCAAAAATCCTGTCTGGAACGGATCCTTTGTCTCCTTTGGGACGCCATTGTCTCCTTGAAGTCTGGACATTACATTTTTTTTATCCAGAAATTCTGTAAAATTCCACGAACTCCATTTTTTTGGAATGTTTTAAAAGGAGTCATATAATCGTATTTTTGGGCTTCTTTTAGCAAAATTACACTGCTTGGATTGTGCGGATTAAAGGGAGAAAAAATGGATTTTTATGGCTATGCCAATGGAAATGAGAAGAGGAAGACATCAGGGTGGTCGTTATAAAAAATGGTCTCAGAGGTCTCGCTCTTTTTTTTCTCTCTCTGTCTCTGTCTCGGTCTTTCTCTCTCTCTTTTGCTGTCTTCATATCGCCTAGCCGTCTCCGGGACTCCGAGGCTCCATTAGGCTTGTGGAAGGGCATGACAAAAATCCTGGCCATACCAGCACATCTCAAGTGACGTCAAGAAAGTACCTAAAACATTTTTTTGAGGGGTTTGCGATTGTAATTTAATACGAGGCGCTTATTATGCAAGATTAGATGCGAGTGTGCTCTTGTTTATGGGTTCTGGTGCAATTTAATTTTTTTTAAATAAATTTAATCCTCATAAATCCTGGGCAATGACTTTAATTGAGCTTGCCAAAGACACTTTATTTTTATTGGGTGCGATGGGGCAGTATGGCACGAGGTTGAGGCGGAGGCGGAATTACAGGGTGGCGGGGGAATGTCAATAAATGCCACGCACCTAACTGTCCTTTGATTAGTTTTTATTTTATTAGGTGACAACGTTATTTTTACGGAGTAGGCGAGGAAATGCAGAGGGAATGGACAAAGTAATATGGAGATCCAAAGTAAGAAGAAGGAGGAAGATATAATTACATAATGAAGGAGACAAATAGAGGGAAATGAACATCTAGAACTAAGAAGAGGAATATATGAAACAAAAAAAGAAGCAGATACAAGAGAGTAACAGAGAGCAACGAAAAAATATATGCGCTAGGGCAGAAAGAAATATAAAAACTGGGAAAATGAGAAATAGAGAGAATGACAGAGATAGGCAAACGAACGAGAAAGAAATGTAAATGAAATGTAAATAGAAACAAAGATAAAATTAAAGAAAAGGAGAAAATAGAAATAGGAACAAAGATTAAATTAAAGAAAAGCAGAAAATAAAAATAGAAAAAAAGATTAAATTAAAGAAAAGCAGGAAAAAAAATATTAAAAAAAAGAAAGAAAAGAAAAGCAGAAAAAAAATATTAAAAAAAAGAAAGAAAAGAAAAGCAGAAAAAAAAAATTAAAAAAAAGAAAGAAAAGAAAAGCAGAAAAAAATAGAAAACAAAATAGAAATCAGAAAAAAATAGAAAACAAAATAGAAATCAGAAGAAAATAGAAAACAAAATAGAAATCAGAAGAAAATAGAAAACAAAATAGAAATCAGAAGAAAATAGAAAACAAAATAGAAATTAGGAAAAAATAGATAAAGAGAAAATTGGAAAAAGATAGAAATCATGAGAAAATTGAAAAGGAGAAAATTGAAAAAAGAAATCAGAAGACAATTGAAAAGGAGAAAATAGAAATAAGATAGAAATCAGGAGAAAATAGATAAAGGAAAATAATAAAAATGGAAAAAGGAGAGGAAAAATGCAGAAGTGAAAGAAGAGAAAACAACAGAAGCTAAAGAACAAAAAATTCATCAAAGAAAACAAGAACTAAAGAAGTAGAAAAATAGAAATATCGAAACTTAGAATTCCAATACGATCCAAAAGAAGCAATCGAATTCAAGGAATGATGGACAGCTAAGAAATCGAGAAATAACGAAGCAAACAGTTGAATTGGAAAATGAGAATCCGAAGGAATGAAAGGACAAAATTCAGAGAGAGAAAGAGAGAGAGAAGCGTAAAGTCAAGTGTGAAGAAAAGCAGAAAGTATTTTCCTCAGCAAGAAAAAAAATCTATGAAATCGTAGTTACTAAAATGGAAAGAGGCGGACGGACCCAAACAAGGGAAACAATGACAGGGAACGGAAAGGTTGAGTGATGTTGATGGTGGTGGCTTTTCGTCTCGAAAGTATAAAAAAAACAGATTTCGCGTCCACCCAGGGTGCATACCCACCCCATACGTGTTTCACAGTTTACTAGAACTCCATGTATGTAATAAGAAGTAAAGCCAAGACTTCCCGAATTCCAACTTCCAAAACCCCCAAAAAAATACGACGGGGAAGGAAAAAAATGGTTGCGTGAAAGTGGAGGAGTCTCGGTGTGTTTGGCGGTGTAAAAACCACCAATCTTTTTTTTTTCAGACTTGCCTCTTTTTACTTCCGCGGGGATTTATGTGGAGATATAGAAAATAACTGGACTCGCTCTCTCTCTTTCTCTCTCTTTCTCCCTCTCTTTTTCTCTCTCTATTTTCTCTCTTTTCTCTGTCACTTTCTCTCTCTCTCTTATATACCACTCCACGTCTGTGGTCCGCTGGTGATGTGGCACGCGATTTATACAGCCACTTGGAAGGAAAGTGGCCACATATGTATGCATTCCAAAAGCTCTCCGTTCAGCTTTTTGGACTCGTGTTCAAAAAAAATAAATAAATAAAAGCCCCCAGAAAAAAGACGACACTGATCTACTTTGCCACTCTCCCCGAGGAAATTCTCCCTAACTCCTTCCACATATGAGGCCAATGAACACAAACTGGGTTAAGTCCCACAGAGAAATATTTAAATTGAAAACGAAGTAAACCCGAATGGCTTACCGTATTCTTACACGGGATAACACATTTTTTGAATTCCATTTTAAAAAGGCTCAATGCAGGAGAAAATAGATTCTTTAAAAAGGCTTTAAAACAAAGGTTTTTACGTTTGAACTCATCACGGGTTGTGTTCTTCCCTGGAATTTCACTCGCCCAGTAAATGCTGTGTAAATTCATGTTTACTGTATACTGTAGACGTGTGTACATATGTAGTTATTCGAAAATTATTTGTGAGAAAAATGCTTCTCAAGGTCAATCCAATAGCTTTAAGTTCTGGGAGAAGGCGGGCATTAAATGTCTAATAAAATACCGGGGGACGTATCTGTACCAAGCGGGTATTTTAGATGGTTGATAATCCCTCAGGGCTGATAAGAACGTTGGTTTATAATTATACGTATGCACATATATAGTAATATGTACTATACGGTTGCTATAATGCAGATTATCTATGGAGTAATACGGTGCTAGGTTTTAAAAAATATTTTGGAACCCGCCAGAGTCAAAATCGGGCATGATATACACCGATGTCCAAGAGGGAGCAAAATATCCCGGAAATTTCCCATCTGATTGGTGCATTTGTTGGTGAAAGACCCGCAACATTGCCGTTGATTGTGAACCACATCGGATTTTCCTTTTTTTTGGTGGATAGCGTCCAATGTAAAAATTGGGGAAAAAAGAAGGAGTGGACAGGAGAGGAAGAATGATTGTTTCGGGTACAATGCTTGGATACGGGAGATATCCGAGTCGTATCGTGGGAGGCGGAGAATGGTGGAGAAAGATGCTAAATAAGAAATGATGGATGAAGCCGCTTTTGCTCCTGGCCGAGAAACAAGTCGAATGTGGCGGTAGTTTTTCAAATAGGATTTTACGCCTATCCACCGGCCCAACTGGATCACGTCGAAATGAGTGAAATATCGATTCTCCGCCGAATTTTCTTGTGGATCTCGCCCAAAAAATCCTATTTCAAGACAATCAAAATTGACAGAGCTATGGGCTATGGTCATATTCCCGTGGCAAGGTTAAACATTTAAATTGTCGACCAAAATCAAAAATGTATACTTCCTACATATGGTCGTTTAAGAATAAAAACGGACTAAGTATAGATATGAATCTTAACATTGTTTTTAGCCAAAATTGCTCCCAACAACATTGTTTTCACACAAATGCATATGGCAAGTTCAGCGAAGATGCTCACATGGCTATCAGACTAAAAATATAATAACTTTGTGCTTCGACGCAGCCATGCAAATTGGCTATTACAATTTTTAAGCTCCAAAACCTTGGCCAAAACTGTTCAAATTCACCAAAATCCATATTTCCATATAGAAAGGGACGAATAGGAGAAGAGGGAGATAAAAAAAAAGGACACAGAGAGAAAAGGTAAAGAGAGAGGGCGAAAAAAGAAAGAAAGAGAGAGTGAAAAAGGAAAGAGAGAGAGTGAAAAAGGAAAGAGAGAGAGTGAAAAAGGAAAGAGAGAGAGTGAAAAAGCAAAGAGAGGGAGCGGAAACAGAAAGAAATAGAGAGAAAAAGGGAAGAGGGAGCGGAAAAAGAAAGAAAGAGAGAGAAAAAGGGAAGAGGGAGGGAGAAAGAGAGGTAGAGAGCGAAAGGGAAAGAGTGGAAGAGAGAGAAAAGGGAAAGAAAGGGACGGAGATAAAATGGGGAAAAAGGAGAAAGCAAAAAAATAGAAAGAGAGAGAAAAAAGGAAATAGAGAAAATCGAAAATATATACAAAATTAACAATGAAGATGAGATACGAGGACGTAGCAAGAAACGGAAGAAGATAAAAAGGGAAATAAAGATAGGTATATTCTATACAAGAGGAAGGGAATGATGGGCAGCATGATAGGAGCAAAATACGTCCAAGAATTTTGAAGACGGGCAAAGACTGTCAGTAGTTTTCCCCAAATAACAAAGGATAGAATGAGGCCGGTGAGGTCCCCGTACATATTACAAGATTGGCGGTGAAAGCTCTTGTGCATGCTGGCTATGCCCCCAAAAGAAATGGAAGTGAGAACAGTTGTGTAAAGAGAGACGATGTCCCTCTACTAAAATGGGACTCGAAATGTTCCCCATATAGTAACTCCCCTAAAAAAAGTTCCCATTTTTGCCTTCTATCTTTTTCTTGTTTTCTAGCAGAAAAAATGCTGAAATAGCGCGGTACATATTTTTTATGGTGGTAACAAAACCCTGTATAAGCCCACCATCTGATGCCGTACACACTTTTAGATGCTGGTTTGAAGACGGAAAAGTGTGAAAGACGGGCAATTTTCTGGTGGTTCTCCCCATTTACTAAAATTGAAGCGGAATTACAATGTGTGGACGTACATGCATAGATACATATTCCGTTGGGTGCCCTTGATATTTAAGAGACAACATCCGGTGTGTAGGTAAAAGGAACTTACTCCTATTTGTATCTCAAGACCAGGGGAATTTGTGGGCTAATAGTAATGTTGGCAACACTTCTCCACTTAACCTTCCCACTCCAATATATGGGAGGAGAGACTTATGGTTTATTATTGCTTATGACTGAGCATAAACAATGTGAACATGTATAGGTCTATATTTGTACATATGTTCATACATTTTTCTGTATACATATGCATATATGTACATACATGCTCAGCAATGCTCTCGACTTCCCTCCGTTTTGGCGTAAAAAAGTTGATGAAGACGCATTAACATAATGATCCTCGCAGTTCTTACATAAGTACATACATTGGATAGCTACATATATGTAGCTACTGCATATATATATATATATGTATGTATACATATGTACATATATTGTATTGCATATGTTGTATACGTTATGTGCAATATTACAGCTATTGCAAAAATTCCCGTAAATCCCCCATGCAATAATATTGCCTCCAAATGCATGTATGTACATACATATGGATTTTTGTACAAACTATAAATTGCGAAATATATGTATAGAGATATGTATGTTTGAACGAGTCCATTAACTTCTTTCATGGCACTTGGGAGTTTCCGCGAAAATTCTTTGGCGATATATCCGAATGTGCAGGATTCTTTTGGCGGGTGCAAAGGGTTAAGCCGCAAACATTTGTAGTAATTTTCTTTTCGTGTAAAGAGGAAAAGTTAAGAAAGTTCCTCGTGTTTTCCACTTTAAAGTTATTTTTCCTCTTTTTGAGAACGTCTAAGGCCGTGGTTAGACGGGGCCCAGCATTTTTTGAGGGAAAATGTTTTTTTTGTGGTTCAAGGGCAATTTTGGAGGGTTCTGTCCCTCCAGAAATTGCCCGGGTTTGGATGTGAGGCATGGCAATTTGGAGGAAATATTTTGAAGGGGGTGAAAGTTGGTTGTGTAATTCCCCTTTTGTTGCAGTCGCTTTCCTTCATCCATAGTGAAAGCAGGGGACTAGACTCGCTTTGATATATGCTGTGAAACATTTTTGTATTCTCCCGGATTTTACCCGCCTTTCATTTCCTCCGACTGGGAGGAATCTTTACATCGGTGGTTCTTCTTTGTCGGAAATGGTTTGTTTTTACTGGGCATTCCAGGGTATGTATGCTTTGTAAGGGTTCTCCATTATATGGATGTTTATGTGGGGGAAAATAGGACTTTCACCACGGGTTTTCCTATGTCTGTCCCAGAAAGTGCCTTGATAGTGGAAGATATTGTTTGTGTATTTAAATGAATGTCGCCGTGTCTTTTGTTTTTAGTTTATAATGCCATTTTCTCCCCCTCAGCCCCCCTCCGTCATTCCAAGTGGAGGGAGAGGGTTATCTGTGACTGCGAATGGCAGTAATTCTACCCGTGTCTCGTGAAGGTAGGACAAACAGAGGGAAATAAAATGAGGCCGACAGAGATACAGAGGAAGAGAGACAGAGGGAGAGAAAGTACGTACAAGAGAGCGAATGATAGACAGAAAGATCCAAGGACAGAGAGGGAAAGAGATTACCACGGAAGAGAGTGAGGGAGGAATAAGAGGCAGAAAGGAGACAGGGACAAAGTGAAAGACAGACTGGTGTCACGAAACCAGCGAGAAAAAACAAAAATAGACAAAAAAAAATTCGAACAAGGTACAATGAACGAGAGAGAAAAGAGACAAAAAGCGAGGAAAAGATAAAAAAAAAATAAGGAGCAGCAGAGACCGAAAAAAACGAGAAATAAAAAGCAAACGAAAGGGAAAAGACAAACGAAGAGCAACAGAGAGCGAATTGTAAGGCAAAAGAAAGAGAAAATGGAGAAATACAGAGCAAAAGAGAGAGAAAAAATACAGAATGCAAGAGACAAATAAATCAAAGTCAAAAGAGCGAGAAAATGTAAAAGTAAATAATAAAAGAGACAAATAAATAAGGAGCAGAAAAGAGGAAGAAAAAAGGAAATGAAGAGCAGAAAAGAGGAAGAAAAAAGGAAATAAAGAGCAGAAAAGAGGAAGAAAAAAGGAAATAAAGAGCAGAAAAGAGGAGGAACAAAGGAGACACTTAGCGAAATCAGAATGAGTGAGGGAAGAGAGAAAAAGAGATAAACACAAATAGTGAGAAGAAAAGAGAGAAGGAGCAAGTGAGAGAGAAAGAAAAAAAGAACGGAGAGAAATGAAGACCAAAACGGAGAAGGTTTAAAAAGAGAGACAGCAGAAAATAGTTTTGGAAAAGAAAAACAAAGTGATTAAGCCAAAATGAGAAAGAGAAAATTCATTTACAGAAAAACTAACATTCAGATCGAGGAATCTACAAAAAGATGAACAAAAAGAAAGGGGAAATTGAACAGATAAACAGAGACTAAAATATACCTAACGGAAGAGAGGAGGACAAAGAGAGCGAAAGGGAGAGGGACAGAGAGACAAAAAGTGAGGGAGAGATAGAGAGAAATGGAGAAAGCTATTCGGGTAGTTGTAACAATAACATCCAACTTGAATGTTTTCCTCCCCCATATTATTACGTATAACATGAGAGGGCAATAGCCTTACAAGTGTAAAGGCCTTACATAACAGTTTCTTCCCCCAGTATATTTGTATAATTAATGAGCCTTATCGCATTTATGTACATAACCCTCCAGAGATACATTGTTTATCCAGGGTACATTTCATCCTTTTACGGACATGCGAATGGCCATTGCGTACGTGTGTCTCCCTCCGTACATTTACTTTTTAGGTTGAAAGTGTTTACATGTATATATGTATATACATATATGCAAACACACTTACATTACGTACGCAGATAGCCATTATAATCCTGCCATAAAGAAAATAGACTGTTATAGGGTGAAATTCACAAGAAAATGACTTTGAATCCTATTCGTTGAATTCTCAAGTAGTCCTCACTTGTCCCAGACTGCTTTCTCCTCCTTGAATGGTGAAAGTACGGAATGACGCCGTGCGCAGAGGATTCAAAATATTTTTTTTACATGTTAACATCAACATATCAAAAAGACCCAGAAATAACAGAAAATAAGAAATGTGACAAAATAATGATACAAAAAATCCGATGACAAAACACCCCCAAAAAAATGTGAGAATGCAGCACATGCTTAAGACGCTGGGAGAAAGTAAAAAAAAAGCAAAAATCAAAAAAAGGAAACGGAGGGAAATTTTAAAAAAAGCCAGAGACGGAAGAAATGCTTTTAATCCGCTCCCACGCAATGATGTACATATATATGTATGTAGAAATCATAGGCAATCAGTACAGCCTTAACCCTTTCTTTCCAGTACTGGATAAAGCATTAAAATGAGGACTAAAAATGTATGTACATGTACACAGTACGTAAGCCAGTTTGCGTCTCAAATGCATTCTTGTTCTTCCGTAAAAAGTGTGTGAAAGTGGATGCGTGAGGGTGAATGTAATGAATATAAAGAAAAGGTTTATCATGTGCGTCCATTCTTAGATTCTGTGCGCGGAGATGCCCTTTAATATTCTGACAGCGTGTGTATAGGGAGAAGGAAATGCACGTGATAGTTTCCGTTGAAAGGGAAATTCAAGAACAAAATGAAAGAGGCGTAGACTGTGGGGAAAGTGTAAGGGGAAATGGTAGTTGTTTTACATTTTCACTCACATGATGCATACATAAAAATATTGGGTGTACAAAGGAG
Source organism: Disparrhopalites patrizii (assembly GCA_034698585.1). Lineage (NCBI taxonomy): Eukaryota > Metazoa > Arthropoda > Collembola > Symphypleona > Sminthuridae > Disparrhopalites > Disparrhopalites patrizii. Next base: position 10,065 of record JAQGBT010007650.1, read on the forward strand.
ACGGGGAGGCGGAGTGGTAAACATTGTAAAATTAACTGCTTTGCCCATGTGCTGCAAAGGCAAGAGATTTGTTGCTGCTGGGAGAGAAAGAGAGCGAGAGAGAGAGAGAGAGAGAAATCTCAGCAAAGTATACAAGGACGTTATCCACGAGTTTTATATGCACATTAAATGTGCACTTGAGCTTTATTTTATTGACCTTTCATGCAATACACACACGCTCTTTTTTCCTTCTATATCTTTTTTTTCTCTCTCTTGCTTTAAATGCTTTCTTCCTCTTTTTCTCAATCTTTATTTATTTGTATCGCTTTTTCTTTTTCTCAGTCTTTATTTCTGTGTATCTCTTTTCATCCCTTTTTATCACTCTTTATTTCTATGTATCTATTTTTATTTTTTATCTCTCTTTATTTCTGTATCTCTTTTTATCCCTTTTTAGTTAGCTGTACTCATCTCTTTTTATCTCTCTTTATTTCTCTGTATTTCTCTCTTTTTATCCCTTTTTCTCTCCGTCTTTATTTTTTTTTGTATCTCTTTTGTATCACTTTTATCTTTATTTATTTCTGTGTATCTTTTTTATCACTTTTTAGTTAGCTGTACTCATCTATTTGTATCTCTATTTCTTTGTATTTCTCTCTTTTTATCCCTTTTTATCTCTATTTCTTTGTAT
>JAQGBT010007651.1:0-10727 GCA_034698585.1 Disparrhopalites patrizii
GAGAGAAAGGGAGAGAGAGGGAGAGAGAGGGAGAGAGAGGGAGAGAGAGGGAGAGGGTGGGAGGTCAAAATCAGTTGAATGATCACTTTATTGTTCCATGAACAGTTGATGGGTACTTGCTCGAATCAAACTAGGTTCAACTAGCCCCATAAATGAGGAAGCAATTAAGATACGTGCGTTTCCCCCAAGAAATAAGAGCGTTCTTTGACAATTGTCTCCTGCTCCTCATGAGATGCTCTTTGAGTCCATATTTTTTTATGGACTATCATCAATTCAGTGCATTAAGTATGTAGATTTCGAAATGAAATTTCTCCCTTAATCCGTCATAGCTTTAATGACTCAAAAGTCCAACCAACTCTCGATGGCTTGAGAAACTGAGTCATGGAAGGGGTAAAAATATCCTTTTTTCTTAAGCCTTTATATCCAGAGAACTCGAGAAAATTTGTGAGGTCCTCGCCCGCCGCCCTTTCCCTTCTGGATATGTTTCTTACGTTACTTATGTACATATCTTATTATCCAAAAAACATCCGCACTCGTAAAAAAAAAATACTTAATCCTATTAACTAGGCAAAACCTGTTTAAACTTTATTTGTCCCATCCGCACAGAACTTTTGTCTGCGTAAGGACCTACGAATCTTATGTAATGGACTGTACTTATACTTGTAGTCCAGACTATAAGTATGCGTATAAGGAATCTGAATGCATCCGTAGGAAAGCAAAATTTTTTGAAGTATCTATTAATGCTATTGCTAGCACGGTTCTACATAGTTTAATAAGTTATTTATGCAAGTAGAGAATGCATTTCAAATGGTGACCAAAAATGATTGTAAGGAGAACCCCGAGGATGGCTATAATAACTTAAATCAGCCTTTATAACTTATATTGGCCTTTCCCCCCAATGGACCCAATTGGACCTTGAGTAATTTTGTCCTGTAAAAATTTCCATGTGGGGGCAAAAGAGACCTTTTAAAGAGGGCAGTTATCATGGATGTGTCTATTCATCCAGTTCCTCAGTTAATATTTGCACGCGGTCCATAGCAGTTAGCATTGAGAGTCAATACAGCGCATGGAAGAGTGCGTCTGGAGGATTCTTTGAGGCTGTAAATAAAATTATTACGCCCGTTCCGCCTCAACCTTATTCCTAGTCAGTACGACATGGGGCATAGACGTGGCCTTTTATCAGCTGATTCACTTTCCGTTTCCAGAAGATAGACCAAGAAGTTTAGTCACTTTTTTAAGAGCTTTAAGGAGCTTTTTTCCCGTGTCACCATTCCAGGCGGGATTGACTCCGTAGCATTGTTTCGTCTAATTTGTTTTGACTTTCCCCCGAAAATTCGTGGGTTTTTTTTCTAGTCTGTAGACCTTCAATTACCAAGTGAGCTTCGGTATAATTAGTCATGGAGATTATCAACAATAGTGATCACATTAGTAAGGATGACAATCCTTTTCCCTTGCCGCCCAATCGGTGGATGAAGTCGACGGACGCGGAAAAGGGTGGGACTCGCACCCCGCCCTTCAAGGGAAGTAATAAAACTCAGTACCTGGCGGCTTTAGCGGGTGAGTAATTAAATTAATTAATTAATTACATTTTTCCCGGTATTTTTCCTATCTCTTCAACGGCTGAAACAAAACAAAAATACACGCGGAATAATTGCCAAAAGTCATATAATGAAAAGATTTCCCCGACGTTTTATTTGGGAATTCTTTTTGCTTGAGCTCGCCCTGAATAGTTTTTAATCTCCACAATATTTCCTTTATGCATATTATTATTTTATCTTCCTTATTTTATTTTCCTTGTTTTTCCTATCTCCTAAACTGCTGTGAAGCAAAAAAAAAATACACGTGGAACAATTACCAAAAGTCATAAACTAATGAATAGATTTTCCCAACGTTTTATTTGGGAATTCTTTTTACTTGAGCTCGCCCAAAATAGCTTTTAATTTCCACAATATTTCATTTATGCATTTTATTGTTGTTACAACTTCCGTCAATTATGCATTTTTGAACGTTTCGAGTGTTATGCAATTATTACGTAAGAAAAGCTGGAGAAGACATAATGCGTTAACCCTTTGTCTGCAGCCCAAAAAGATTGCATAAGTATAAACGAGTTTTTTTTTTTGGAGCACGTTTTTTTTTTTTTTGCTTAGATTTGGTCCACGTTCTCAGGTGCTGATCTCTGGGCTGTCTCATTTTTCCCTTGTTATACATACATACATATATAGACATGTGTTAATCTTTGTTCGAAAAAAATGTTGATGTTTATGGTGTGTGATTATGGGAATGTGTGATATGTGATAGCCAATATGGGAGCCTTCGCCTTTGGGACAGTGATGAGTTGGTCCGCCACGGCCTTGCCGGATCTCAGGAAAGATGATTCCATGGGCAAATTGTCTTTGGGGGAAGAATCTCTGGTGGCTTCCATTGTCACGGTATGTCCACTCTTCCATCCCATGTATTTTCAAGCAAAAATTAACACCTTCCGTATTTACGTAAAAAAAAAAATGGAGATTACATTTATCTTCCCATCCACTAGTAGTAGTTTCTCCGTTTCAAATGGAAGACTTTGTATAGTAATTCCGTAATGAGCAAGAATAACGACTCTTTAAAATAGCTGACATGACATGACAGTGGAAGATTTATGGAAGAGTTCTGTGTGGGAGATTCTCAAAGAAAACATTTTGAGCATTTCTGGGACTGATAAAATTCTTCTGCTTTATTACAGTCAGGAATATTTTTTGCAGAAAACTTTACCGCATAAAATTTACTGACGGCAAATAAATTATCATGGGATCATGACCTCTTGTTTACTTGGCTTTAACCTTGTTGTGGGTTACCTCAAAAACGATTGAATGTGTCTGCCTTTTTCTTTGGTCCAGTTGGGAGCTGTAGTAGCTGGACCGATCTCAGGTTTTGGTGTGGAGCGTTTTGGTCGGAGGAAGACCATGCTCATGTTGACCCTTCCCTTTGTCACTGGATGGCTCATGATCTTCTGGGCACAAAATGTTCTGATGCTCTACTTCGGACGACTCGTCACCGGTAGGAATTAGTCCATTCATACATTCATATCTTCCTCCCCCTTGAAATGAACGGGGGGGAAATTCTCATGGGATCTAATTCAATAATTTAAAAATAATTTTAAAAGTAATTTTGGGATAAATTACAATGTATTTAAGGTTTTTGCGGCGGAGCCTTCACACTTGCATCCCCCATTTTCACCGCAGAAATGGCATCTGTAAGTATTCGGGGCACTCTCGCAGCCGGCTTTGACATGTTTATCACCATGGGACAGCTCTACATGTGAGTTTTTGCAGTTGTCCTGGACAAAAGTGTCCTTCAGTATGTTTTATGTGTTAAATTAAAAAAGGGAAAAAACTTGAACCAATATAATTAATGTAATAGCTTCGTGGCGGGGAGTTTTCTCACGTGGAGGTGGCAAGCCTTTGCTTGTGGCGTTATCCCAGTTCTGTTCCATGTCCTCATGTTTTTCGTTCCTGAATCACCCCGCTATTTAATAGGGATTGGGAAGACGGATGAGGCACTGGCAGCTCTCTGCTGGTTCCGTGGAGCTTCCTTTCCTTATCAAGTGGAACATGAATTATACCAGGTAAATTTGTTTCCCATACAAATTTATTATTTCCCATCCATTAAATATGTAATTTGTGGAGACAACCACAAGCATACATAAATGTAAAAGTGCCACTTTAGACCCCCAATGTCTAGTTAGAATGAATTTTAGAATATTATGATTTCGTAAAAATATTAGGCGTAAAAAGCATAGTAAGCATAATCAATTTCAAAAGGCATAATTGATTTCAAACGGCATAATTGTCCCACAATTAACCCTAGGAGTCAATATTTTGAGGAAAATTGTATTGGTCTACTTTGATAACGGCATGTCCTTAATCAATGTTGATTTTTAAAGTAAAAATTTCCGACTGTATAGCTGATATTAACTCTTTTTTCTCTCGTTTTGGTTGCTGATTAATGGATGAGAGTTCTCAGGATTCCAGAAAATGAAAATTTGCTGCCACAAATTCTTTAAAATTTACATTTAAAGGGAAAAGCCCCATAATTGGCACGCTTTACAAAATTTTGAAAGGATAATGAGTCTGTGAAAAGCATAATTTCTAAAAGCTTCAAAAGCATAGACGCTTTGGGCAAAAAGCATAATTAGTTTTGAAAATACAACATAATGTGGTTTTCCCTAGTAATTTGCATCCCTAAAATATGTAATTTGCATCTTACAAAGACAAACGTAAATAAACAATTGGTGACCGGACATTTAAATAAAATGCAAATGATTGTAGCTAAATACAGAGGAAATTGACAGCAGTGCCAGCATCCGAGTGTCCCCGGCCAAAGGCGGGATCTGGAGTGACCTCATCAAGCCTGCGGCCTTGAAGCCCATCCTGATTGTCTTCTTCCTCTTCCTATTCCAAGAATTGTCCGGGATCGATGCCGTTCTATTCTACACCGTGGACATTTTCGCGGCTTCTGGAGCAAAGTTGGACAATTATTATGCCACCATCATTGTCGGGGTGGTTCAAGTGGTAAGGCATTAGCATTTTAATGTTTTTTTTTTTTTTGGTATAGTAAAAATCCATTCATTCGCAGTGGGAATTGGTTCTGGCGCATTTACGCGATAATTATGAGAGAAGATTAACTGATTAAATGTTTTTATTTGGGATTTAACCTTGACTTTGAATGACCCCAATAGATTGCAGCCACATGTGCGGCTCTGGTGGTGGATCGGAGTGGCCGGAGAGTCCTCTTGCTCTTCTCAGAGGCCTTTATGGTCCTGTCTTTGGGGGCTCTGGGCTTGTTCTTTTATCTGAAGAGAACCAACCCTGAGCTGACCTCCAATGACCTGGGATGGCTCCCCCTGGCCAGCTTAATCGTCTATGTGGTCAGCTACAGCGTGGGTAAGTCTGTCCTACACAAATATAGACACTTTCGCACAAATATAGACATTTTCTGTCATGAACGATGAGAAAAATGTGATAATATCATAGGAATTTAATCATAATAATTAGTGATAATAATAATAATGAACTTTCCTTAATTTGTTTCTCTTTGTTCCAGGTCTGGGTCCCATAACGTACATGATGTAAGTGTGGAAGCTCCGGGCATATCTTATTCCAACCATTTTTCTTTTGATGGACAAGATAAATTTTTCTTTTGTACTTTTGTTAAATAAAAATAAATGGGATTTTTATGGGTGTAATAATTGTTCCAGAATGGGAGAACTCCTGCCCCACCACGTGAAAGGCCTGGCTTCCAGTATTCTGACCTCCATTAAATGGCTCCTGGGCTTCGCCGTGACCCTCTTCTTCGAAGATATTTTGCTCCTCCTGGGCGACGATGGGGGCTTCACCCTTTTTGCCAGTTGTTGTTTGGTGGGCGGGATCTTTGTGTTGATTTTCGTGCCGGAGACGAAGGGCAAGACTCTGGAGGAGATCCAGCAGGTCTTTGCGAGCAAGAAGACCAAGCCGAAGAGGCCGGAGAGGGCAGCTTTGTTGAACGAGCCCAAGAATTACGGTTCCGTGTCCGTCAATTCCGATGACCCAATCTTTGCTGAATAAGCGCCTCAAATTATTTTTTTGTCAAATTTTTTTTTTGTCACTTACCACGCAGGAGTCGAGAGGAGACTTTGAACTTGTACATTATTAATAATTTATTTTTTAAGTAGATTAGCAAAGGGGGGACGTGTACATATTTACGATGGCAGCACAAGTCATGATGCAATACGCATTTTGAATGTTAAGTTGTTTTAAGCCCATTGGAGTAAAGCTCTTTTTTTATACTTCCAAGAAAAAAATATATATTGGATACCACTCACAAGACGTTTTTCACAAGATGTTTTCGCACAAGACGTTTTTCTGTAAGTTCAATTACGGAGGTTTAGTCATGATCATGACGGCTATTTCCACGTGAAATATAAATAGAAGAGTGAATAAAACATTATCCATTTTTTGTACACAAAATGTGTCTTTATTGTCACTCAACAATTATTTAGGGAACTCATTTTCAGTTGTTTTTCAGGGGGAGCATCCTCATCGCGTAATTTGGGACAGTCCCGCGTCACCCCAGTCACATTTCGAAAATTAATCCGCCGGAATAAAAATTAATTAATAATTAATTAATTCACATTAAAATCTTCATTAAAAATATTTTCGTAACTAAACTTAAATTTTAAAAACTAAAAAATATCCGGCCAGTTCCTATCACAGTTTCTTCGAAATCCAATAGTCGAGTTAAAAATTTACCCGCGTCCGTTCAATTTGGGCTTAAATTTGTTCGGAGTGGTGCGGGCAAGTTGGTCAGTTACGCCGACCAAGAGCTGCCATTGGGACAGTCGCTTGTATTCTTCCTCGAATTCCTTGACCGTGGCTTCCATGATAGGCTTGATGTAGGGCAATTTGGAATGACAAACGGCGGGGAAGAGGTGATGAATTGGATGGTTCCCAAAGGTGGTCATAATCACCAATATATTCTCCGCCCAATCATCCGACTTGTCCTTGGTGGCATCCAATTGACAGAGACCGAAATCCGGATTCGGCCGAGCTTCGTCCCCATCGTGGAAACATATGGGATGATGATGTCCGGCGGCGAGGCCATTCAGCAAGAAGAAGTAGCTGCAACTCGAGTGAAGAAGAATCCATGCTAGGAATCCGGACTGAAAATCAATTAGAAATAAAAATTAGGCCGGTTCCGAAAAAAATTAGAAACCAAAAAAAGTAAAAATAATAATTAAACCTAAAATTTAAAATAAAAAATAAAAATTAAAATTAAATCCAAAATAAAAAATTAAAATTAAAACTAAACCTAAAATTTAAAATAAAAAAATTAAAATTAGAAACCTAAAAATCAAAATAAAAAAAACTAAACCTCAAAATTAAAATTAGAAACCTAAAAATCAAAATAAAAAAAACTAAGCCTAAAAATTAAAATTAGAAACCTAAAAATAAAAACAAAAATTAAGCCTAACAATTAAACCTAAAATTTAAAATAAAAATTAAACCTAACATTTAAAAAAATAAAATAAAAATTAAACCTAAAATAAAAAAATAAAAATTAAACCTAAAATAAAAAAATAAAAATTAAACCTAACATTTAAAATAAAAAAATTAATATAAAAATTAAGCCTAAAAATAAAAATTAGAAACCTAAAAATCAAAATTAAAAAATTAAACCTCAAAATTAGTCACTATCACTATAATTTAGCAAAGTTGACGCAATAATTTTGTAACACAAACATAAAAAATAAATAAATTTTGGGTTTCCTTACCAAAAGTGTTGGGGCAAGGTAGGTCATCGCCACCAGTTCGGAATACACGAGGAGGTACTCTGGCCGGAATTTAATCTCACCTTTGAGCACCTTGAAGGTATGGAAACCCAATTCGGTGATGAAGCTTCCGAAGTACATTATATGTGGATAGACAGCCACTAATTTCCTTTGGATCCACATTTTATCTTTTGACGGTAGGAACGGAAATACTTGCTCGGGCAAGGAAATCTCCAGATCCTGCAATGGATAACATGGCATTATTTCGTATCTACACTTTCAATCTGCTTTTAAGCTCTCTCAGTAATCTACTTACTATAGGATTTAATGATTGAAATTTTTTTTATTTTATTTGTTTTAATTTTTAATTATATATTTATAGGACGTTTACCAGCACTGTGTTGGGGAACATATGATGACTCAAGGCATGCTGTACTCTCCAGTCGTAAGAGGACATGACCCCCAGGTCAAAGTAGTATCTCCTCCAGGTGTCGCGGATGTGAAAGAAATTGTGGGCACAGCCGAGGGAGGCGTTGAGAATTAAACCGGCCAGGACAAGGATCGGGATGGATTCCAAGTATGCCCCAATCATGGCCAAAGACAGGCAGGACACGACCAGGACATCTTGCACTAGTTTCGCTTGGACCGTCGGTCCGGTTCCCACTTTCTAAAAAATTCCCAAATAAAAATAAAAATTCTCAAATTAAAATAAAAATTTCTAAATTAAAATAAAAATTTCCAAATTAAAATAAAAATTTCCAAATTAAAATAAAAATTCCCAAATTAAAATAAAGTCTTTCTAAAACATCAAAAAGACAGCAAATTTCGGAAAACATTTACCTTTAAAACGGGTTCCACACGACTTTTTAAGGTCCGGTAAAAACCATCGGGCTCAAAAGTGTACGGGGAATTTCGTTTCGTCGTTGCATCCTTCACGTAGTATTTTGCCAATATTTTTTTCACGTTCTGAAAATTTACGATGTGAGAGGATTCAAAGGCTTCGGTGATGTCCGTGCCGCGGGTGAGTTCAATCCAATCAGAGCCGCCGGGATGTTTACTGATAAATTCCTCCAGTTTGTATAATTTGTCGTGGACTCTCCAGAAGTCCCCGATATTGTCGTCTCTCCTTTTGGCTGCGCCATCATTAGCCACAATTACCGATTCAGGTGAGATTAAAAAATATATATAATATTATACGTAATATACCTATATGTACATCTGTATAAACTAATCTTGAGCTGTAAAGTACGAAAATATTACCTTCCAGCCATTTAAATGAGTCGAGGAACAATCCCGACCGTTCCCCGGTGTACTTCCACAACCCGGGGAAGCTGGACTGTTTTGACTCGGAAGGAGTCATATTTTTTCCGAATTAAAAAGCACAAAATTTTCATGAGCAATCGTAATTCCTGACCACAGGGAACTGAACTTTTGTTAGCAAATGTGGTATGATATAAATATTATATATAACACTGTTATCAGGGCTATTGTGTATTTGCTATCTCTTCAAAAACATCCTGGATCTTGTGCTTTATTACAGGCAACAATATGTTTTTAGCAGAAACCTTAATCGCATAGAATCAAAATAGTAACTGACGGCAAATGAATGATCATGGGATCATGCCATCTTGGTTTGAACCTTGTTGGGGGTTATATGTGGTCAGCTACAGCGTGGGTAAGTGTCCTGCCCAAATATGACACTTTGGCACAATGAAGGATGAGAAAGATGTGATGATAGGACAGGAATTTCACAATAATAATGACTGATAATAATAATAATGAACCTTTCTTTTTTTTTTGCCTCTTTGTTCCAGGTCTGGGTCTCATAACATACATGATGAGTAGCTATTTCCACAAATACAAATAGAAGCATACAATACACTATGCAAATAGAAGAGTGAATAAAACATTATCCTTTTTTTTGTACACAAAATGTATCTTTATTGTCACTTGTATCAACGATTATTCAAGGAACTCATTGTCAGTTGCTTTTCAGCGGGAGCAAAGTCATTGCGTAATTAGGGGCAGAACCCAGTCACATTTCAAACATTAATCCGACGGCATAAAAATTACATTAAAATTTTAATTAAAAATATGTTCGCAACTTAACATAAATTAAAAATGTATATCCGGCCAGTTCCTATCACAGTTTCTTTGAAATCCTTCTTATGACCGACTTAAAATCTACCCGTGCCCGTTCAATAATTTGGGCTTGGCATTCTTCTTAAATTTGCTCGGAGTCGTGCGAGCATATTGTTGACTCAAGCCGACCAAGAGCTGCCACTGGGACAGTCGCTTATACTCTTCCTCGAATTCCTTGACCGTGGCTTCCAAGATGGGCTTGATGTGGGACAGTTTGGAATGACAAACGGCCGGGAAGAGATGATGACATGGATGGTTCCCAAAGGTGGTCAGAATCACCAATAAATTCTCCGCCCAATCGTCCGACTTGTCCTTCGTGGCATCCAATTGACAGAGACCGAAATCCGGATTCGGCCGAGATTCGTCCCCATCATGGAAACACATGGGATGATGATGTCCGGCGGCGAAGCCAATCAGCATGAAAAAGTAACCACAACTCGCGTGCAGAAGAAGCCATGCTTGGAATCCGGACTGAAAATCAATTAGAAATAAAAATTAGGCTGGGCTTTTTCACTATAATTTAGCAAAGTTGACGCAATAATTATTAATTGTGTAATTAATAATTGACACAAATATAATAGTAAATTCCTTGCCCAAAATGTTGGGGCAATGTAGGTCATTGCCACCAGTTCGGAATACACGAGGAGGTACTCGGGCCGGAATTTAATGTCACCTTTGAGCACCTTGACTGTATGGAAAAACAATGCGGCGACGAAGCCTCCGAAGTACATTAAATGTTGATAGACAGCCACTGATTTCCTTTGGATCCACATTTTATCTTTGGACGGTAGGAACGGAAGTACTGGCTCGGCGATGGAAATCTCCAGATCCTGCAATGGATAACATACCATTTTTGGAATCTATACTTTTAATCTGCCTTTAAGCTCCTTCACTAATCTACTTACTAGGATTTATTTAATGATTTATTTATAGGATGTTTACCAGCAATGTATTGGGGTACATATGATGACTCAATCCATGACTGACCCTCCACTCATAAGAGGACATGACCCCCAGGTCAAAGTAGTATCTCCTCCAGGTGTCGCGGATGTGAAAGAAATTGTGGGCACACGTGAGGCAACCGTTGAGAATTAAACCGGCCATGACAAGGATCGGGATGGATTCAAAGTATGCTCCAATCATAGCCAAAGACATGCATGACAAGGCCAGGACATCCTGCGCTAGTTTCACCTGGACTGTCGGTCCTGTTCCCACTTTCTAAAAAATTAAATAAAAATAAAAATTCCCAAATTAAATAAAAATAAAAATTCCCAAATTAAATAAAAATAAAAATTCCCAA
>JAQGBT010007652.1:0-10727 GCA_034698585.1 Disparrhopalites patrizii
TCTTTCATTTTTCTCTGTATTTATTTTCTTTCTTTTCTTTCATTTTTCTCTGTATTTATTTTCTTTCTTCTCTTTCATTTTTTTCTGTATTTATTTTCTTTCTTCTCTTTCATTTTTCTCTGTCTTTATTTTATTTCTTCTCTTTTTTTCTCATTTTTCTCTGTATTTATTTTCTTCTCTTTGTCTTTCATCTTTCTTTGTATTTACTTTCTTCTCTTTTTTCTCTCAATTCGCTTTTATTTTTCTCGCTCGGCCTCCGTCCCCCGCTTGTCCTCTCTCCGTCTTTCAATCTTTCCATTTGACCTTATCACATCCCCTCCTCAGAAGGCCAATGTTTTGACACGTGGAAGTCAACCGGTGTGGCATTTGTTGGAGAAAAGTATTCCCCAAATACAATTAGACTCTCAAAAGCACACAAATATAAGAAAAGACCAAATTAACGCACACGAAGGGCAAAAAAAAATGTAGCAACTATTGAAACTCCCCGGAATGAAAGCACCCGCAGTCATTCTTGTCGTTCTTTGTTCTCCTCCTGGTAATATTCCCTTAATATATTTGTCCTTTCCTCTCTTCCTCTGGTTAATATTTCTCTCTCTCCCTCTCTCTAAATAATTTTTTTTTATTTATTAACCGAATTACATCCATCTCCCGGCATTGTGGTGGTGGAGTCTGAGGACAAACAAAGATGGTAGTCGTAATAATAAAAAAAAAAAATTGTGACAAATTCCAAGACAAACAAGAGGAAAACATGGGATCAATTCTGTAGGAAAGTGTATACATGTTGTCATGGCGGGAGGAAACATTTGGGGACAAAATACGGATGTGATAATAATAAGAATAAGGAAAGATAAGATAAATACCGTGCAGGACCCATAAGTCCATAGGGTTTTTGTGGGGGAAAGGAAGAAGATGGGAATGAATAATGAGAAAGAATGTGGGTAGGATCCAAAAAATTTCTGAGGAGGAGGAGGAGGCGGGAATATTAGAGGGAAAAAAAAAAGAGAATATGGAGGTGTTCGCATTATTTATATTACCAAAGGCTTTCAAAGTGGACGGTAAAGGGAAAATATGAAATGTATAGATACATATAATATAGAGGCAGTATTGTACCGTATAAAAGGACGCACCAAGTGTCTAATGACATTTTCTATTTCGGATGATGGATAGTTCACATAAGAGGACCTTGCTCTTTTTTTTTTTCTCTCTCTCTCTCTCCCTTTATAACGACACACATTCTCGCGCCGGGCATGCACACACACATTTATGGTATTGTTTTCTTCCTCGACGCCACTCACAACATTTTGTCACATCTTGTGAAGAATGGCAACCAAGTTTTTCTTTCTGGCATTATTGTCTTCCTTTTTTTTTGCCTACTCTTTCCTTCTCACCCGGCTCCCGGCATATCTCGGTACGGCTTTTACATTCGTGAATGCATTTTTCATCCCTTCAAAATTTGTATATGTTTATCTATTTTGGCGGAATTTTCTTAAATAAATAATTTTGTCATCATTTATATTTCATCACGTTACATAGTATTTCAACGTAAGTTTATGTTGTTCTTTAACGGCTCTGTGGATATTTTGGTGCTCTCTGAAAATGTTACTTCCTTCGTTGTTAGCTGTCATCTTTCATCCCGTAATTTGGTCCGTCTCTTTCTTTTTCCCATTTGTTTGTTTCTTATCCCTATTTTTCTCTCTACGCTCCAACCTCAACTTCTCACTCATCTCTTTTTTTCCTCCTTTTCTCTGTATACACGTCTCTTTCTTCCTTTGAAAAGTTTTCCATACTTTCTTCTTATTTTCCATGTTTTTAGTTTTTTCATTTCCCTTCATCACTCGTTCTGTACGTTCTTTACCGTTTCTCTCTCTTCTGGTCTTTGTTTGGCCTCTTCCTTTCGTTTTATTTCTCCTTTGTCTCTTTATTTTTTTTTTACTTGATCTTCGTCTCTTTCTCTAAAATTTTCTGGCTACTCTTTGCTCTCGTTTTATTTATTTTCTTCTCTCATTTTTTTCTCTCTTTATTTCAGGCTTTTCTTCCGCTTTCTGACTTTTGTTTCTGTCCCTATGACGTTTCTTCTTCTCTCTCCCTCTCGCTGACGTTTGATTTGTCTCTCTATGTTCCTGAATTTTCTTTGTTCTTTCTCTATTTTCCTGAATTTTCTTTGTCCTTTCTCTATTTTCCTGAATTTTCTTTGTCCCCTTCTCTGTCTTTATGATTTTTCCTTGTCTCTTTCTCTCTGCTTCTGATTATTCCTTGTCTCTTTCTCTCTGTTTCTGATTTTTCCTTGTCTCTTTCTCTCTCTTTCTGATTTTTCCTTATCTCTTTCTCTCTCTCTTTCTGATTTTTCCTTGTCTCTTTCTCTCTCTTTCTGATTTAGTTTCTCTTCCGTTCTTTTCTCACTCCCTCTCCAATTTTTGTCCTTTTTTCTGTGTTTCTGTCTTTTCTTTGTAGTTTTCTCCTTCTTCTCCTCTCTCTTTCTTCCTGTTGAATGTCTTTTAATTCTGTCTGTTGCTGCACGGCCCTATCTCTTTCTTCCAATCTCGCCCTGCCTATTACCGTAAATGTCTTCATCTACCTCCCTTTCACCTTTCCTTCCTTCCTTTTTTCCGAGATCTTTCGTTTCCCTTTTTTTCCTGCCCGACTTTTCTAACTCTTCCCTCATTCTCTCCTTGTCCTTCTTCATTTAGTTTCTTCCTTTCACTCCCTCCGACTGTCTCTTTTTCTAAGGGAAAGTTCTGCCTTGACTCTCGCTTTCCCATCGCCTCTTTGTGTCTCTTTTCCCGGCGTGCCTGTCCTCATTATTTCTTTCCTTTCCCCTCCATAATTCGTCCCCTCTCGGCAACTTTTTCTCTCTCTCTCGCCGTTTAACAATGCGCCAAAGTTTTATAACTTCCCTTGAGCAGTCGGCGTGTGAGGGAAGTGACCTTCTGCCCATTTTTTTTCTCTTTTCATGTATACCTATACATAAATGTGTATCTATATCTATCTCTGTCTCTCTATCTCTCTTTTGCAAAACATCCCCAAAAGTTGTTGTCATTTCTTTTTATTTATCATCATCATCATCATTTTGTTCCTCCTAGGGAAAACGTCCAGGAAGCATTATGAGGATTATTACTATATGGAAGGAAGGTGGCGCGTAGATATTTTCATTGTCACACACACAGAAGACGCGTGGACAAAGTGCCGTGAGGATTTCTTTTCCTCCTCTGACTGGTGTGATCCTCATCATTTTTCATAAATATTTATACATGTAACAGCCGCATGTTTTTTTTTCTTGGTCCTTCCGTGGATAAAATTGAATTCTTTTCCCTTAATACATATAACGTTGCTGGGGAAAACGGTCATTCGGCCGAGGGTCTTTGATCTTTATGAGAGAAGGGTAATAACTCTGATTTTTGCTATTATTAAAGGTCTATATATGTATACATATCCCTTTTGATAATGCCGACGGACGGTTGGCGGGGAATGAGAGGGAAGGTTCAAATTGGGTATCAAATACCAAATTGTTAAAGGGATAATAAGGGATCCTCCAATTGTGGGTGGTTTGAATAGCTTCTTTTTCTGGATTTTATTTTCAATAAAAAATCAAGAAACTTCCGTTTAAAAATGCAATCAAAAATTAAATGTTGCTATTCTTTAAATTTTGCTTTTTTTTAATTTGATTTTTTTTAAATTTTACTATTTTTTAAATTTTACTATTTTTTAAATTACCCTAATTTTAAATCAAATTAATTTTGACCTAATGCTTTACAAACGTTATGCTTCACAAATCAAGACGGAAAAAAATAAAAAACAAAAATAGCCATTGAAAATGCTGAGTAGGGCCATAAACAAAAAAAATGGATATTTTAGTATGATTTAGTTCGGGGACAAATGGACTCTCTTTCAACCTTGAAGCACAATCTGCCATGAAAAAAGATACGTGTTTTAGTAGAGGATGCAAAGCCATAAAGAATAATGTAGGAATAAAGATATATTCACGAGGTGGAGGAGGGGAAAGGAGGAAGAGGGTAAAAAAAAAAAAGCGGAGAGAGTCACCATAAAATGCGGACACTCGTAAATTCTCATTATTCAAAAATTGACCCGTCGAGAATTCCTTGGTCTTTTTATATGTATGTATGTACATATATATACACTTATCCCTCTTTTATTATGTAGTATTTCTCATCTCTCTCCCTTTATTTCCTTTCGCATTTCCTCGGATCTCCTCACGGCTTTTAAGGCCAGGAGGACGTGGGCTCTTCCATTTATAATACATAGCTGCATAGTGGCCAGTGTTGCTGTCCATTCCTCATCATATATTATGATTTCGGGGGACCATTTTTCCTCACTTTCTCTTTCTGTCTTTTCCCGCTTTCTCTTCCCTTCTCAGTCCCTTTATTTTGTCTTCCTTATGACAAGCATGGTGGGAGGTTTTACTCATTTTGCCCCCGTTTGTTCTCAGTACAACTATTTTGCCATGGACTCCCTTGCACCGCTATTTTTTGGCAGTACACATGGTCGTCTTAACAAGTTTTTTCCGAGAAAGATGTCTTTTGATTGTGCTATTTTTCTCACTTTCTCCTTATTTTTTCCATTTCTATCTCACTTTCTCTCATCTTTATTCTTTCCACAGTTTTTCCCGTTTTCAAGTGGATCCCATATTGATTTTGCGTTTTCTATTTAATCCTTGTTAGTGTTATCCACATTTTTTTGTACATCCCTGTTTTCCTTGTTATTGATCTCCATTTTTTACCATGTTATTTTTTCCCTCTCTGATTCTTTCTCCCTTTTTCTTTGTGCTCTCTTCTCCTTTTTATTGCTTTATTTTAATTTAATTTTTTTAATTTAAAGATTTTTTTTAATTTTAAGATTAAATTAATTTAATTTAATCTTTTTTCTAATTTATTTTGTACTTGTTTTCCTGCTTATCCCTTTCATCCTGTCTCTTCCTCACTTTTCCTCTCCCTGCTTTCTCTACCGCTCCTTGTTTCTGATTCGCCTCCGGGACTGTCTTTTGATTATTTACTCAATGTATTCACGTCATTAAATTATTCTCCTTCGCCTTCCCTCCTCCCACAATCGATGTGGTGTGAAATCAACATTAACCCCTTTGTTCACACTTCCCCCAACATTCTTCCCCATTCGCACACTTCATTGGCTATTTGTATTTCCAAATACATCTCCTTACATTACACCCTCACACCCTCATTTCTGTCTCGTCTTCAAATTCTATATAATTATGCTTTTATACGACTCCATTTATATCCATTTGTATATGTCCATGCATTATGTAATCGCTGCCGCTCTCTTTTACTCTCTCTCTCTCTCTCTCTCTCTCTCTCTCTCTTTCTCTCTTTATTGAGATTGGAGCAAGAGTGCTATAACTGGTTGTGGACTACTCTATTCGAATATGTACTTATATCTATACATAGTGTATAAGATCTATACATATCTCTATCCAATGCATTGAAGCACATTATAAAGGGCTGACTTTGGGGTGAGAGAGGACGAGCTGTGGAGAATTTGTAAAAAAGAGACACACTCTCCCAAATAACTCTAGTAGTCATGACCTCAACGTGTCTCTCTTTTTTTTCTCTCTCTCTCTTTGTCTCTCTTTGTCCCTCTTTATCTCTCTTTTTCCTTCTTTACCTCTCTTTTTCCTTCTTTATCTCTCTTTTTCCTTCTTTATCTCTCTTTTTCCTTCTTTATCTCTCTTTTTCCTTCTTTATCTATCTTTTTCCGTCTTTATCTCTCTCTTTCCCTCTCTTTTTCCGTCTTTATCTCTCTCTTTCTCTCTCTTTCTCTTCTTCCGTCTTTATATCTCTTTCTCTTTTCCCTCTTTATCTCTCTCTTTTTCTATCTCTTTCGCTCTCTTTCGCTCTCTTTCGCTCTCTTTCGCTCTCTTTCGCTCTCTTTCTCTCTCTCTATCTCTTTCGATCTTCCTCTTTCACTCTCTCTCTCTTATTCTCTCTTTCCTCAAATTGTATGATATGGAGGACATAGACAGTTATGAAAGGGAAAAAGGGGAGAGAAGGACGGACATATGTACATGCAATCATATGTATGCATGTAGGTACTTGTGTTTTTTTGTACAAAAGCTTCTGTATTCCCAAAAAAAAGTCGAAAAGTTCTTTTTGCCCCCAGATTCTTTCTTACCTTTAACAAAGGCAAAAGTTTTGCCTTGTTAAAATATCCAGGCTCCGGAGGAAGATTTTGAAGAGGAAAATCCCGTTATTTATTATTAAAAATCCAATTCTTTCCCTAAAAAGAAAATGTTGAAAAGAGATACATATATTCCTCCCACGAAGGAAGATGATCTTCCCTTTTATCTTTACCTGCTGAGTCATGCCCAAGTGGCTCCCAAACCTTTTTTTTTCTCTCTCCCCTGTCCTTCCTCTCTTTTGAATACATTGTGAAAACTACATGATTAATAATATGTTCTTATTACATATTATTCTGCCTAATAATGGATTATGAACGTGTGGAAGGAGAAAAATTTCGTTGTTAAAAAATTGTATTTTTCCCGTAAGAAGCAAACCTTTTTTTTTACATGGAAATGATTGACACCTTTTCTTGTCTCTCAATGCATAAATTCCCCATTTTTCCTCCCTTTTTGGACTATGTGAAAGAATTTGTAGGGGGAGAAATTGTGCCAAGTCATGACAGGTCTTATGCACACCGACGGAAAAAGAAAAAAAGGGAATTGTCATACTGTATACTCTCCAGTTCTTGTCGGAAGAAACTGGGAGAGAAAGAAAAGGTTAAAAAAAAATCTTGGATGGGAAATGAAAGCTCAGCATTTTTATGGGGGAGTGAGGAGGGGGAGTTATATGGACTATCTAATGTAAGGAAAATAAGAAGGGAATTATCGGGGACGGGGGAGGGGGGACAAGAAAAATTATGGGGTGTTTTTTATACGTACCATCAGAAAAAATCTAATGGTAGAAATAAATTTGGAGAAATGACAGGAATCAAAGACTAATATCAATTCTCTATATATTTTTTTTATAATCGAACAATTGTTAGTACTTTCCAAGGATAAAGACATGCCAGGAGATTTCTGCACGGAGACGTTCAATTTAGTAGAAGAAGAAGAAGAAAATATCACACAAAGAAAGAAATTGGGAGACGATCAAAAACTTTTTAAGCCAATTGCTTCTCTACTTAATTCTTGTTAATACAATTATGTAATAATGTACTTTATCCAACCACGTGACACACATACATATGCTGTAATAATTTAAATTTCCCATTTTCGTCTGTTGCTGTCAAATATTCGAAAATTATTAGAATTTAGAATAATTTTGTGTTACGCAGTGCTTGAAGTAGGACGAAATTCAATTGTAAACGCTTCTCAAATACGGAGGTATCAGTGAGCAGGAAGGTGAAGGCAAAAACTAGAGACAAACAATTAAAACTAAAAGACAGGGAAGAAAAGGATAGACAAAACATCATTAAAGTCGGAAATGTCAGAGGAAAAATCGGAGAGACGAAACTATATGCAGAGAACGAAAGGAGAGAGACGAAGCCATTTAGAGAGAAAAGATAGGCTGGCGACGGCACACAAGAGAAGAGAAGGAGACACGAGAAAAACGATGTCATACAGAGAGTATGTAAATAGGAGGGAGACAAAGCCATACAGTGAGATAAAAAGGAGATACGACGCCAAACAGAGAGATTAAAGGGGGAAATGACAGAGACGCCGTGACACAGAATGCAGGGAGAACAAATTAGGGGAGGAAAGAGGCCAGAGAGAATGAGATTAAAAGAGAGAAATGTGAGGAGAGGAAGAGGCGAGAATGCGAGAGAGTGAAAGAGACAGAGAGAGGGGAAAGGGAGGGATAAAATGAGTCAAAGAGACAAATGTAGCACCATGATAAACAGATGAGGGCTAAATTCAATACTAACCAAATCTGCATCTCTGTTGTATACTTTTATTTCAAATTTGAATGTGCTAAAAAGGTTCACGTAATTCAAGAAGTATTTCAATTTAGCTGTAAATTCCGTTGAAAGAGAGAAGGAGAAGGAGCAAAATCGAAGAGAGGGAGAGAAGAGAGAGAAGAGAGAGAAGAGAGAAAGAAAAGAAATCGAAGAGAGAGAAGAGAAATCGACCAGAGGGAGGAGAGACTGAAATCGAAGAGAGAGAAGAAAGAGAGAAATCGAAGAGAGAAGAAAAAGAGAAATCAAAAAGAGAGACAAGAGAGAGAAAAATAGAAGAGAAGGAAATCGAAGAGAGAGAGAAGGAGAGAGAGAGACAGAAGAGAGACAGAAGAGATAGAAAAATGGAAAAGAGAGAGAGAGAAGAGAGAGAAAAATAGAAAAGAGAGAGAGAGAAGAGACAGAAAAATAGAAAAGAGAGAGAGCGAGAGAGAAGAGAGAGAGAAAAGATAGAAAAATAGAAAAGAGAGAGAGAGAGAAGAGAGAGAGAGAAAAGATAGAAAAATAGAAAAGAGAGAGAGAGAGAAGAGAGAGAGGGAAAAGATAGAAAAATTGCAGAGAGCGTCAAATCGAAGAGAGAGATAAGAGAGAGACCAGTCGAAGAGGAAGAGAGAAGAGAGAGAGACAAATCGAAAAGAGAGATGAGAGAAAGAGAGACAAATCTTGGCGGTCATATATTTGCTGCGGTTAGAAATCTCCTCCTTTTACAACTCTTTACTTACGTCCAGAGTATTCTCACAAGATCAAAGCGAGACATAGCTTCAGAAAAAAATGGACAATGAGCAAGAGGGAGAGAGAGAGAAAGAGATTCAAGCATAGCCCTCAAACATTTTATCATGAAAGATATAGGATAATTGAATAAAGAAAAGTTTTGTGCACTTCTTTGCGAATTCTTTATATTCTTTTTTTGGCCTTTCCACCCGCACTTCGTAAACTCCTTTAGTCGGACGCTCCTCTCCCCTTTTTATATTCCTTTTCACTCGTGTGCATTCTCCCTCTTTTGGACGGTTACGCTATAAATTGCTTTAATATATTTTATAGAACTCAGATCTCCTGTCACGGAGAGGCTTTTTCCCCCCGCTTCCTCTTGCATTCCCCACATTTCTTTTTGGATACTTTCTATATATAGGTTCTTCCCAAATTTATTGTTTGCCTGCATTTCCTTTTAAAACTTTTGGGGAATGTCCATTACATGTAATATTCTCTTTCAATTTTTTTTATCTATGATTTCCCCGGGAAAGGCAGAGTATGTAGCACTCAGTGTCTCACAAAAAAAATTGTATTATCAGTATCGTTTTTAAAATTTACGCTCAAAATTAAGAAAAACTTAAAGACTTTGTGATCAAACACGATTTTGAAACAAGATATCTAATAAATGCGGGGAAATATTAAATGGAAATGCTTTTTCTTCGTGGCGTTAAGCCCTGTAAAATATAAATATAGAGCGATTCTGTAAACCAATGGAAAAACGAATATAAAAACGGAAATATACGGACGGTCAGAAATCGTATAAAGGAAAAAGATAAGAAAGACAGGGGAAAGCACGGGATAAAAAAAATACAAAAAAAAGAAAAGAAATCCCCTCCATTTCCGTTATGCTCCTTTACAAGTGAAAGTTTTTTTTTCACAAGAAAGGGAAAAAAAAGGAATAATAGGATTACATATACTTCTGCCTCCTTTTTTACAAGAACCCCCAAAGAATCCTCTTCCTCTTGGTTATAGATGGCATTTACCCACATCTCGCATCTCATCACCCAAAATGTATCATTCCCCCCCTTTATGTGTATTATACATTTCCCTCCTCCTCCGTCCCTCTTGAGAAACTCCCGGTGATTCTTGCTCAACTTTTATTGAAGGGAAAGAGAGAGAGAAGAGAAAAAAATGGGAGAGAAAAAAAAGTTCTTTTTTTCCACAAAAAAATCCTTGTCATTCCTTGTCGTTTGACAGAATTGCTAATGTAAAAGGATTGTGTAAAAGGTTATGCGGTGCTCTGTATTTTTACTACGTGGGCTCCAATATATACTTACGGAGAGCCATATTCTTTTGGGAGAAAAAATCTGTGTACGGCCCTTGTACATGGAGGAAACTCTTTGCAAGAATATTTATTAAGGAGAGAGAGAGAGAGAAAGCATTAAGGAAACAGACCGGAGGCTATCACTGACTTTCTTGAGGAGAGAGAGACTATGATTCTAATAATATTATAGACTTTGCCTACAAATGCTGCCTAAACAACCGTAGACGGCGAGAGGAAATGATGGGACGAAGAAAGCAAGAGTGAGAGAGGAAGTTCGACAGAAACAGTGACGGAGAGAAAGAAATAGAGCAAGAGAGAAAGAGAGGGAAAGAGAGAAAGAGAGAGATAGAGAGAAAATTGAGTAAAAGAGATAGACAAAGACAAAGCGAGAGAAAAAGAGAGAAAACGAAAGAAAGAGAGAAAAAGAGAGAGAAAGAGTTGAAGGAGGGAGAAAGAGGGAGAAAGAGAGAGGACAATAGAGCAAGCGAGAGAGCAAGAGAGAGAAAGAGAGAGAAAGAGAGAGAAAGAGAGAGGAAAATAGAGCAAGCGAGAGAGCAAGAGAGAGAAAGAGAGAGAGAAATAGAGCAAGCGAGAGAGCAAGAGAGAGAAAGAGAGAGGGAAATAGAGCAAGCGAGAGAGAAAGAGAGAGAAAGAGAGAGGGAAATAGAGCAAGCGAGAGAGAAAGAGAGAGGAAAATAGAGCAAGCGAGAGAGCCAGAGAGAGAAAGAGAGAGGGAAATAGAGCAAGCGAGAAAGAAAGAGAGAGGGAAATAGAGCAAGCGAGAGAGAAAGAG
>JAQGBT010007653.1:0-10727 GCA_034698585.1 Disparrhopalites patrizii
ACCCGGAATTTGGAGAGACCGGAATTTCAAAATTTTGGTGTCAGATACTTCCTATGGGTTCAAGACACGAAGTAAGTTCCATTATGTTCAATTTGGCTGACATACCCAAAACACCCCTGGACGTTTTCAAAAAAACATACCTGCCTAAAACCCAAACCCGTTCACAAGACATAACTACTACAAAAATTTAGGTATTGGTGTAAATAAAAAATTACTTTAACAAAGCTGATCGAAGTCGTGGTTCCCTCAATATCGAGCAATATCACCGAAGATATTAAGGCCCCTGCGTCTGACTGAGCCATTTCCGCTAATCACGATCTAGATTCCCGCTACAAATAATGAGATAATTTGATAGAATTAGTGAAAAAATGAAAATAAATAGGTATACATAAGTTCCACATCATGAGTGAATTTATCTGAATGAAAAATGCCGCAGAAGTACTCACAACAAACGGGATCAGTATACAACAAAAGGACGAAGGGGGATGAATGGGATCGTCGTAACGGTTGCAAACCAAAACAATTCTTGGAAGGAAAACAAACCTTTTGAGAAAACCTTTTGCTTTGCTGTCATACAAAGTCCGTCTTCTTGTCTTGCCAGTGCCTAAAAAATTGAAAACCAGCACAAAAAAAGGCTGTATACCCCTAAAAATATACCTTGATATAGATTCTTTCATGCTTTCTTGAACAGGGACGTTTTTTTTTTTACAGTTTCTAAAGAAAGCACTCACCTTTTTCACCCGACGGCTTTTGGCTCGAGAGAAAAAAAAAAGAGCTCAAGATTCAAAATAAATTGGACTGCAGAAAGATTTGATGGGGGAGAAGCACACCAGTTTTCTTTGGAAAAAGAAAGAAATGAAATTCTCGTTTTCTTAGGAAAAAAAAGTGAAAATCTCGTCTTCTTTTCCCTTTAAAGACGAAGATTATCCTCTTATCAGTTCCAATGATCACAAGGAGAAGAGAACACCCATGAAATAATCTACTCAACTCTTATCACAAGAAGACTGGTGGAATTTAAATTAGGAAGAAACTGGTAATAAATTAAATACTTTAATAATATTATATAGCTTATTGAGAAAGTACTTTTGATGCCTCAGAAACATTCATTCCATGGCACACTCTTGCATTAATTTTTTTGTGCCGCCGTCTTTATTTTGATGGTTTTGATACAAGCAAAAAGGAAAATTACTGGAAAAACTCATACTCGTGTTGGCGGCAAAGGGACTGAAACGTGTTGCTCTCTTTTTCCAGTTTTTCCACAACTCCTGCGGCTGTTGCGTGTCACAACATTATTTTATCCCAAATGCTGATTGTTCATTAGTAATTGGAAGAACGGAGGTAAGTTAATTTGTCAACAGTTTGTCATTATTTTGGTAATTATTTCTAATGCATTATTTGTCACTGTAATGATGGGTATGACTGTCAACTGTCAACACGTCGACTTGTTTCCTTTGTCTTATGAAATTGGAGCTACTGTCATTGTTGTTTTACACAATGGCGATAGTAAATAAAAAGGGTCAGGCCGTCAGGCGGTTCAGTTTCGGGTGAATTATCGGTAGTCTGTTCACGGTACAATCAATTTGATACAGAATGGAATGATTAAAGAACATTATTTGTTTCGTAGTTGTGATTTTTATTGTTGAAGTGAGATTGCCAGGATTGTGGCAAATGCACAGGTTTTATTCTCTGGTTTCAAATTCATTATAATTTTCTGTTCCATATAGGGCTTTGAAAAGGTTGCTGTCTTGAGAGGTCTGATCCAGGGAGGAGAGAACAGAAGATGGGGGCTCAGCACCGAACTAGCTCCGGAGGAGATGGGTCACACACGGAGAAGAGGAAGCTTTTCACGGATGAACCCAATTACAGCTCTCCTACAAAAATGAAGAAATTGGACACGGGAGAATCTACCAAAACAGACTTCAGACATCATCATTTGTCCTACAAGATCTTGAAGTACTCGGCGATACCAAGACTGATTATTGTTATCGCGTGGATAGCTGTATTGGCGTATGCCACCTATGAAATGTTTTTAGCTGCTGAAGGTGAAGATCTTGTTCAGATTGTTATTAGTTCTTACATACCTGTTTTTATCACTGTGTCACTGATCATTTGTGACATATTTTTATGACGGCAAAATATACATATAGGTTTGTTTTTCAGAGCATTTGCAATGGCAAAAAGATCCTACCATGAATCCGAGCCCTTTAAGTTATCTTTTGGGTCGCGGGAGGGACGCTACCGATTATGAGTGGTCAATATTTAGTCGACTACTGTGCACAAAGTTGGTGTTTTGGTATGGAGCCTACATCATCATCAGTCAGTTCCTTCAAGTTAAATACCCTCAGGTACATGTATATACCTATACTTATTGTTTATACATACTAAAATTTTCGAAATCGTTACAGAGTCAATGTTAAACTATGGTTGAAAGAGGGAGAGACGTGTTAATTACAGAAATGTAAACCGAATAGGAACATTGAACAATAGAATATAATAGCTACAGAATATAATATAAAATGTATTTACGTGATATTTCTTTACATTTGGAATAATAGGCTTTGCCGAGTGCTTCTGCCCTCATTTGCGTTGTCTTTTTAGCCACCTTAATCGGCATAGTTCCTACATCTTGTTTTATTGCTCTACCCGTGGTTTATTGGATTCTGCTTAGACTTCGGAGCAAGGCCGTGATTTGGATAGCTTCGCTGACTTTTGTATGGGTTGTGGAAGGCGATTGGTGTAAGGTCAGTAACGTAAATCATAAGTACACCAGTGCAGGTGAATGCATTTTAATGTACATTATGTGTATGTGCAAATGGATATTTCATTCTTTCATTACTTTGATAACTAAATTTTATTTTTAGGTATTTGTGCCAGTCCAACAAGGGTTACCTCACTACTACTTTGCCATCGCAAGTGCTTGGCATGTAGCAAGGTGCATCAGTTACTGTTTCGACACTTGGGATCGCACAAAACCTAAAAATTCATCAGTGTCTTCTTTAATTACGTTTCTTCAGTATACACTGTACTTCCCTTTGACCATTAATGGACCACTTATCCTGTTTGACAAGTATGATAAGCACGTAAGAACATTTTATTGTTAAAACATTGATATTTATCTTTTCGTTTATTAGCATGAAGTAAAAACCTATTTTTGTTTTCAGATTCTTGCTAGATGTACGGTGCCAAAGCCAAGAAAAACATTGGTTGAAGACTGTTTAGCACTCGGTTTTAAGTTATGCCGGATATTATTTTGGATGGTGGTCATTGAGATCATTTTGCATTATCTGTACTTCCGTCCATTAGCTCTCACTGTACCTCTGCTGTACGAAATCAACTGGTGGGCTGTGGGTGGTGTTGTTTATTGGCTAGGTTCGTTAGCATCATTCTATCTATAAATAGCCTTTAAATCAGTGGTTTTAATTAGCAATTTTCTTTGTACTGATTTTTATGATCTTGTTGTTTCGCAGGGCAATTTTTTCAAATGAAGTACATCGTCATGTACGGTATTCCTTCAGCTATGGTCGAAGTTGAAGGATTGCCGGCACCGCCTTTGCCACGTTGCATTGCTCACATCCATCGGTACTCCGTCTTATGGAAAGATTTCGATAGAGGACTTTACCATTTTTTGGTCAGGTGAGCTAATTGAACTTAAATCAATTTCGGTCTAAAAAATAAGCGTCGTATAGTTTAAAAGTAATCGAGGACAATTATAACTTACAGGTATACATATGTTCCTACGATGGAATTGGTGGACAAACTTGACCAGAGAAACCTCGTTAACAACGAATTGCGTAAATGTCTTGCATCCCTGGCGTCGTTTATCTACGTCTACATATGGCACAATGCCTCGTACGAAGTATTTATCTGGGCGTTGTTCAATTTCATAGGCATCACTACGGAGAGAATCGGAAGCTTTATCAAAAGAAAAATAGATGCTTCCTATGTGAGTTTTGATTTTTATAGTTTTTCTCCAGTGCTTTGTTGTGTTGTGCATCTGAATCTATATGAAACTTGAAGTATAATATGCTACATACAAATATACATATGTACATCTTATGTATGCATTTCCTTGCAGTTCTGACTTAGTTTAGTATTTATGTAATTTAATATATAATGTTTTTTGTCGTAGCGTGTTCTGCCTGTGGTATGGGATGTTTTTGTGGAACCAGTCTGCACAGTACCTTTGGCCATTATGTCCGTGATGAATAGTGCGGTCTTCTGTGGTACTTTAGCTACTGCCGAAGCTGTTTTCCACAGATTTTTCGACGAATTTTCGAGTATGAAATGTTTTACCCGAAACATAATTTCAGTATTTGCATTTAGAATTAATATGTTAATGTTTTTGTTTTCATGTTTGTTGCAGCACACCATGTTCCATTTTTCATGTTATTCTTCACTAACGTCGGAGTCATTGTTCGGACGTGGCCTACATTGAGAAATTCGCTTGAAAGTGTAGTTGGTGTGAAACAAAAGGTTTGAATGTTTTAAAAGAGGAACGAAATTATTGCATGTGTTCCCTTTGTTGTACAAACTGTCTTTCTGTGATCACAAGATCTTGTTTCCTAAAAAACTGTACATATATCTATTTTATGTGTGTAAAATTAAGCACGTTCTATTCATGTTTTTATGCAATGGTTTTAAAATTTGGTAATAAAATATCCAAAATGATTATAGATTTTTCTTCGTGCTCAGATTAAACGTAAAATATTGTTCAAGTAAAGAATATACGGACACTTAGATATATTGGAGGTTTAATAGAAACTGTATCTCTTCATCGAATGTACTAGGACCGACTAGACAACAAGTCAATCAACAACAACAATCAAATTATTGAGTAACTATATGTACTATATGTATACGTATGTATTTTTACGTGTACTTCGCTATAGTGTTGTTGGTAATTCATATGATTTTTGTACCAACACAACAGCTCTGCCTTAATGTCGTATGTACAGGTATTTCTGGAAGACTGTCAGTTCTTAGTGGCACATCTAAGTTTTGCTGACCGTGATCGAGGATTCGATTTCATTTCAAAGAACGTGGGATTAACTACATGCTTCGTTACTACAGACCACTGCTTACTATACACACTTTCCAATTGATCAACTTTTGGGACGTTGAGCTGATTCATGTACTTCTGATGCATTGTTTGAGTAATAGGATCATCCATGTCTATCCCGACAAGATGTCTTTTGACAATACGATCCTGAAATTCCAAAACATTGTTTCATTTTTACAAATTCCAATTTGTGTCATTTAAACACAAACATTAGATAATTTGATATTTTGTCAAAATATGGAGACCTCCAGCGAATGAAAGGTGAGGGCCACAATGGTTCCATTTTGTTTGAGTAGATCTAGGGCTAATTCCATTGCTCGGTTCAATTCATTTAATTCATTGTTCACAAAAATGCGTAATGCTTGAAAGGTCTTGGTAGCTGGATGAGAATGCCTTCCCAATTTGTCTAATCGAAAATCCTTTTGTAAGACGGACGCCACTAACGTTGCGAGCTGATATGTAGTTTCCATCTTTTGGAACATATACCGGGACTCTATAATTGCTCTCGCAATTTTCTTCGCGCCTATCTCTTCTCCATATAGCTGAAACCATAGAATAAACATTTATTATGTCACAATTATTTTATGTTTCACCAACTAGATTAATAGATAGTACATGCAGAAAAACAAAACCACAAAACACACAATCTCGGAAGTCTTTTTACTCGAATAATTTTGGCCAAGTCTTCTTCTTCTGCATGTTCCAACACCGTCGCAGCAGTAGGTTGATCAGGGAATCGATCTCCGTCCATTCGCATGTCCAACGGCCCATCGCGACTTAAACCAAAACCTCTTGTGTGATCGTCGAATTGCATGGATGACGCTCCGAGATCAAATATTATTCCATCCACTAACAAAATCCAGACTTTCATCATTCATGAATTCTGCATTAACTAATATGCATATGCTCATGTGGACATGTAAATGACATCAGATCCAAGAAATATCTACAGAGCATTGTCTTGTACCTGAACCCAAGCATTCCATATGCTCACAACCACAATCTGGTCATGACATTCAAATGTACATCTGAGTAGAGCATCATGTCACGACGACTAGATGATCGAATACAAAAGCAAACTTTACCTGGTGTAACTGCATGTTCCATCAACAATTGCTTCACTTCACTAAAACGACCGAGCAAAGGATAAAGTCGTCCAGGGAATTCAGTAGCCAATTTTTGAGCATACGAATACGCAACTGGATCACGGTCCAAACCATACACAGTTACGTCAGGATACGATTCTAATATTTTTCGGGTATGTCCACCGGCTCCGAATGTCATATCCAAAATAGTTTGACCTAACGCAAAAATACAATGTCCAGCACTGATTCTTTATTTGGTTTGTAATATTGTGCTAACCGTTAACGCTAAAAATAATAATGTGAATCTACAGTGTCATTTTTAAAGCACAGCAAGTTAGAATACAAAAACATACCAGGTTTCGGATCCAAATAAAATAACAATTCATCCGCCAAAACCGGAGTATGAGGAGCATTGTTGTCTTCGACTGAACCTTGTGCTTGTTCTTTCGTATGTAAACATCTTACCCTAATCCTACCTAAACTTTTACTCCCACAAAACCCAAGTTGTCGGAATAATCTAATCTTTTGCAACCCCAACATTATAAAAATCTTCTATTGTAATTAAACAAAGATGTACTTCATTTCACTTTACGTTTTATGCACCTTGATCTTGCACTCCTTGTGCATTTTTATTTTCTTTCTTCCTAATTTTACCCCAATATCCCCTTACTGTATCACCCAGACTCTGATGCCACGAATAGTTTATCTCCTTGTCAAGTTCCTCTAAGCCCTGGTCAGACAAGAGTTCAAAACACTGCTCTTGAGTTAGTCCTGTTGTCAAAAAATAAAACATCCGCTTGAAATTACAAATTAACACTTGTTGAAAGTAGTTTTCTATAATGTTGCAGATATGATACATTACATTTTACTTGAATTATCAATAAGCTTTTATAGTTTATTACCAGAAGCATTGCCGGTGGTTGATATTGGGAAGGCAGTTTTATATTCGTTTCTTGTAAATCGGCCCACTCGAACACAAATCTCTTCCCAAACGTCGGAATCCGGTTGAGTTTGATGAGGTGATGCTCCGAAGCTTTTCACAACTTGTGCCCGCAAAAATTCCGCAAAATCCCTGTGTTCAATACAATGCCTTATTTAACATCCATAGTTACACAAACACGCTCACCACTAAAGTTTTATCAGCTATACGAAAATAACCGAAGATGAAGACAAAAATATCTTCAGATCATAATCTTGGACAATCATCAACATCAACAGATCGCAATCAACTTTACATCTACGACCAGGATTGTTAATTGTTAACTATTAGGTACATTCACAATCTGAATCACCCAGTTAGTCCCTTCTCATTCAAGAACCATACAAGAATCATGAAATCGGAACTATAAAATATCATATAAATGAAAGGTCAATTATTACTTATTACCTATTTGGCCTGGAAGTAACGACGGGATATGCTTTTAGAACCCGCAAGATGTTCTTGTAGGTGGGAGAATTCATTGGAAAATAGGTGTTCCTGATCCAGCTTCAGCACACTAGACTGACGAGACACGAGATTGAACCCGAAATTTACTCAAACAATCCCACATCGGAAATGGTCAATCAGGTCACTGGTCACACAGATTAAAAAGTGTGCTTTTTAGTAAAAAAAATTACGTTTGGCCACGTTTTGCTGGTCGCTGGTCGTTGCCGGTGCATGAAAATGAAAATGAAAAATATAATAAAATGAGAAGACTGAAGACAGAAAGATCAGATTTGAATCCCCCGCCTCAGCACATGGAGCTATTTTGATGGTAGAACAAAGAGGCGAAGAAAGTTCAACGTTGCCCTGACGTGACCTTTGCCGGAACGTCAAGCCTTTTCTTAAAAATAAAATTTTATTTACGATGAAAAGAATGATTAATGATTAAGTGACGACTTTATGGAGCAGAATTGTACGGAGCAAAGTAAAAAGATTTCTGATCGGACAGTTTAATTAATTAAAGGTATACACTCTATAGGTATTTTTCCAAAAATGTTGGACAATCCCACCCATAATTTTCATGGTGTCATTGTTCATGGAATTGTTTGTCTTGAATTTATTCATTGTCCTGGGATACCTATACAATTACGGAATTTTTATTTAACATCCCAGGAACAATTGTTCTTATCTCTGAATCTGAATGTATGGGACATTTGGATTTGGAGTCTCTTGTAGGTATTGTTGTGTCTTTTAGGTTTTTACCAAAAATTCTGGTTTAAATTTCTCCATAAAAATCACAGCGGGCATTGTTGCTGAATTTACCATTAAGTCTTACGCAACAAATTCCTTGTATAAATTTAATTTTGCTTACAGAGGCAAAGACAAAATAAAATAAACAATAATTCGGATTTTGAGCTTGGTTATCGGAAAATCATCTTAACCTTGTCAGATTAGGTTGAATCCAAATGAGATTTTGTTCATTTGATACGCAATAACATTTTGTCTCGGAATATATTTTTACATGCATTTTACAATGGATAAATCTGGAGTCATGTGGGAACAAATTATAATTCGGCAGTCAAAAAGTGTGGATATATGAAGCTGGAAGAATGTAAGTACATGGTTCAAAAACGGTTTATGTATATACATACATAATTATACATGTGTATACGTATATAATGTATGCATATTATATTAGACTTCAGGAGACACGGAAAATGTTATTTCTTTTTCAATAAAAACTCGAAAATCAATTTTATTGCCCCTCAAAAAAAAAGTTCCTTCGAAGTGCGAACTCTCCTCCAGCAGATATCGAAAAAAATCATGTGGAATGAATTAATCTACATTCAATTTAAAGGAAAAATTTAATTTCCAATTTGGATAGGTCCCGTTTTGAAACTCATGTATGCTTCTCAATTATGACGTAATGCCGTTCTATAGAATAATTTATGTTGTTATATAATGTATAGAACATAATGCATACATAGTCAACAATGAATCCCAGGTGCCTCCCTGAAAAAAGGTGATCCTCTGGCCCTATGAACCAGCATACCTTTTTGAGAGAACCCGAGGATCCCGTAAAATCAACCCGGACATTTTATGATCAAAATCCTCCCGTCGGGTTTTCCCTTTTAATTACTAGAAGTGTCCTAAACTCTTTTGTATACAAAATAAACGAATTCGTCTTCATTCATCGAGTCCGAGCAATTTGTGAAGCATCCATTAAGCATCCGTACAAGGTACGCGTTAGTCCCCGTCCCAAAAAAAAGTACCTGTTATCTGGGTACGCTTTTAAAAATATATGACAAGCCTATATGTATATACATACATAAGTTAATACTACGTCGAGATGACCTCAATTCGGCCAAGACCCAGACACAGCAGCCGAGGTACATTACGGTTACTGTTCTCCCTGGCCTTGAATGACTGCGGTACTGCATACTATACGCTCCATCTCAGGTTTTAATCATAAAAATATATTATACTCTCTCTCTCTCTCTCTCTCTGCACTCACAAAGAAAAAAGGCATCCTATCCTTCTCTGTATACATTCATCAGTTCCCCTTTTACTACTTTTTACCCCTCGACCTGGGGAAAAAAATATTAAAAAACAATCCCCACCAGCATTTGGGGCTACTTTAACCATATAAGTGTCTGTACTCCCTGAAATAAAGGACTTACTATATGGGCTTATAAAATATTATCAAAGGGGACCAATACAGCTACAATGGTACGGAGGTAAAGTTAATTCTTGAGAGCAATAATAATCGACCTCAACCTCCTTCAGATTCCCCCCCCCCCAGCTTCCCATCAGCCATCAGGGTGCAAAGTAAACAGGGAATATCTGTATAACGGCATAATAAAAATAAATATACACAAATAGGTCCACATCCTTGTTTTTCTTCCCATTTCGGTACCACTTACTGGATATTCCCGTGTAATTTGTTCTATATGGATAGTCCCGTGTTAAGCCAGTGAGATGGCTCCTTTTAATAATTTCCGTGACAAATAATCTCCGTGGGTACAGCAGACACATTCAAATAGACGGAATCTATGTCGAAGCAAGTGGACCGGATGGGTTACACATTGTGTTATATGGGATAAAAGGATGGGATTATAGAATTATATATTCGCTATATACATAATATATGTATATACTTGCGTACATAGTTAAAAGGGAATCAGTCATCACCAATCACCATTACCGTTTAATACGGCTTTCCATGTTCTATTATTTTCTCCAATTCATTTCCTCTATTATCCCCACATTGTCTCTGTGTACGTATGTATGTATATACATATGTATGTATATATAGCTGTAGGTATAATAATGAATAGGTGAGGGATGACCTCCTTCCTCATATCGTATCGGTAAATGTCACTTGATCGATCAATGCAATGGGACTTTGGGCTGTTATACAATCCGCTTAAAAGGCAACACACTCCATAAGGATAATTAGACCACTGTATTTATATGGGAGCTTCCGGTATACAAATGTATATATTTTTGTGATGTTCCATTGGAGAGATGCAAAGCACAGGTATTATGTGGGATATACATGAGCTCATTAAAAATTAAATTACGACTTATGTCTTTTCTACAATTGCATAGCCTCTTATAGGACCTTCATAAGCATTAAGCCAGGTGTTAGTACAAAGTT
>JAQGBT010007654.1:0-10727 GCA_034698585.1 Disparrhopalites patrizii
GGCGCTAATGCTCTTATAGGAAGAAAGTGCTGTTATAGTGAGAGGAATGTGACCGAGGGAAGAAAATACCCTGCTGTAATAGAGTAACTGCTGTTGTAGGGACTGCTGGTATATAGAGAGCGCACTTTACACGATAAAGCTGTAGGGGGGATTCAGCACTGCTGTTATAGAGTAAGTGCTCTTATTAGGAGAGCTGGTATAGGGAGAATCGACTGTATACAATAGTTTACACGTGTACATATACGCTTTATTATTTTATATGAGTATGTATTCATAGTAGACTCTCACTATAACAGCACCCTATCTACACATGAATTTGTGCTGTTATAAGGAGAATCTATTATAGAAAATTTGGTAAAAAAATAATAATGATAATTATTAATTAAGACCAATTCCACGTATTAGCTTGAAAATTTAATCCCATAAATCATATTTACGCAATTTTACTAAAGATATATTGCATTTTCGTTGAAAAAGGCATCAATTTGCGTTATTGAAAAGTTCAAGTGCTGTCATAAAGAAAACGTTAATGGTAAAGGGGTGCTTGAGGATGGCTGAAAGCTGTTATAGAAATAAAATGCTATTATGGTGACGGAAATGTGGTCTGGGGAAGGAAAAATCCTGCTGTTAGAGCAAAATGTAGCAAATGTAGTTATAGGAGGAGCTGCTTACATTAGCAAGCTCTCGGGGAGATCGCATGATACAGTAATGCATACAGTGCACTCTCGCTATAACAACCCTTAAGGGAAGGGAAAAAATGGTTGTTATATGGAAAAGTGGTTACATGGAACATTCATTATGTATTTATATACTACATACACGAAGGGCTGAAAAATAAAGTTGTTATAGAGGAAAAGTTGTTACAGTGGAATCTTTCTCTAACAACTCTCTGTATAACAGCATATTGTTAAAAAAATCGTTATAACGTCACGAATTTTCAGCCGCAGATATATAAAAGTATGTTAAATGTGTTTCCTATAACAGCATTAGCCAAAAATGTCGTTATAACAGCAAAATTTATGTTCCCGTTGGATGCTGTTATAAGGAGACTCCACTGTATAAGAGTTGTAAGAGAGAGAGAGTCCACTGTAGTGCTTTTAGAGAGAGCTGTTATAGTGAGAGTCGACTGTATAAATGTATACATATTATATTCATATCCAAGTAAAT
Source organism: Disparrhopalites patrizii (assembly GCA_034698585.1). Classification (NCBI taxonomy): domain Eukaryota; kingdom Metazoa; phylum Arthropoda; class Collembola; order Symphypleona; family Sminthuridae; genus Disparrhopalites; species Disparrhopalites patrizii. The sequence continues at coordinate 1,168 of JAQGBT010007654.1, forward strand.
ACAGTGAAACTTATCATTTGGACATTCTTTTTGCAGCGGAACATCAACGTTTGTGGACAAATTTGGAAGGCGTCACCTTGGTCTACCTTCTCGCTCAGAACAGCCAAAATATGGTGATATTTTTAGAACAATCACAACAATATGTTTCATTGTTTGGATAATTTTGAAGTTTTAAGGGTGAAACGTGCGTATGTTTAACTATATTTTATGTGTTCGTTTCAATATAGGCTTGTTCCAGCTTTTGGAGGAGTTCCTATTAGGTTTTTCCGCAAAGTCTTCGGTTATGCGTAGAAGGAATGCAGCGGTGTTGATACATTTTATTAAAATATAGCCTCCAAATTTTTGTTGTATCATCTCGAACTGTATATTTCATTTTAATCGCACTGGTATTCTAAATAAAAACATGTATGCACTATATTGTCTCTAATCTTTAGTGCATAGGACTAGCACTGCATGTAACGCATATTATTATATGTTGTGTTTATGTGTACATAAATATGTGTCTCTGCTGCAAAATCTTTCCCTTTGCCGTTTGAACGTACATAAAATTTGTTACGGAGAAGTCTCAATATTTCCTGGGAAATGCTTGTGTAATTATCTGTAGATATATGCAGTGCATATTTGGCATATTATTTTTATGTAAAATCTTATATATCTATTCGGTTTTATAACGTGAAAAAAACAGTTTTTGCTCCGTTTGCCTTCAGTTTTTCGAATTAAACCTTATTTTCGTGTAAACCGTTGCTGAAACTATAACTGACACTGACACAGTTTTTTTTCAAAATATTTTCCGTAACACGTTTTAATAATACATGTACAATTTAGCTATATACGAACAAAATAATCCATACCTGTCCCTTGCAAGGCCAAGCTTTGAGGGTACAAATTGATATCAGTAAAATGCAGGGCCCATTTATTAGCGCTGCCATCTTCCTGGCTTTGATTTGCCTGTGGAGCCTTGTGCACCAATCGGAAGGCGGAGACCTGAATAAGGGAACACTGGGACATCAATCCCCCTGCATTGCAAGCATGGCGGGGAAAGCACCTGGAATGGCCTGCAACGGAGACTTAAAGCTCATGTGCACGTCCCAAGGCACCTGCGAATGCATCGATAATCTGCCCTTTGACCAAGAGAAAGGGATGTGCACGTGAGTAGTATTTTGTATTTTATTATTTATGTTGGGTTTTAAATATCTTATAATTTATTGCATTTATTCATCACGGGGAAAATTATATAAATTTTTCGGAGGTGGCTTTGAATTTTTTTGTAGCATTTTAATTACAGTTGACTCTCCCTATACCAGCCCTCCCTACAAGAGCCCTTACTCTATAACAGCAGTGCTGAATCCCCCCTACAGCTTTACCATATGCAAAGTGCGATCTCCGTAAGAGCACTCCCTATAAGAGGAGTTACTCTATAACAGCAGGGTATTTTCTTCCCTTGTTCACATTCCTCTCACTATAACAGCACTTTCTTCCTATAAGAGCATTAGCGCCTAAGTCAGGTATTCCTTCAACATTAGCTTGTTCTCTGTAACAGCACCGGAACTCTATACCAGCACAATTGTATTCTTTTCTCTGTAAAATGTAAAATTTACGCCCAGTTATGTAAATATTGTTAGAATTTGGAAAATTATCAAAGTAAAGCCAGAAAACAATCTTAATTAATTAATATTAATATATTTTTTAACTTATTATCTATTCCAGCAGTTTGTTATAAGAGCACTTTTGCTGGTGCAGATAGGGTGGTCTGCTCTTATAGAGAGAGTCGACTGTAAGTACACAAATAGAACTACACATATCGTCATTCAGTTTACTTATGGGAGTGTTTGCATATCGCCAGAATTTTAAAAGTAATATTAAAATTGTGCGTCATCTGTTATCCAGAGCTCCATCCGTGGACGAGGTCAAGTCCGATCGGGTGTCCCTTATGTAAACATGCTTAAAGTCAACGGATATAGAAAAACAAATTATAACATCAATCAACAATACTGTGAAATTATGGGGGAAATATTTTTGCTGGCTGCATAGAAGAATTGACAACCAGGAAAAAATAGGAGCATTAAAGCCAACGAAAAAATAACAAGCCGAACAATTGCTGTCATGATTTATTTATTTATGCGGCATTCTTCCCCAACAATGCTTTTATAGTCAATGTCACCTTGCATACACAAAGCCTCCACATATTACGTATGATTTACTATTATATTCACTATGCCCAAACAAACAGTGCCTGCAATCACCAATCATAATGCATGTGGCATGTAAAGAATCGAATCGGATTCCGCTCACTCTTTTGAAAAACTGAACACATGACATTAAAAATGGATTTATGAATTTTTATGTCGAAAGAAAATAAGGATCATTGAGACATTATCTTATTATAGTTAATTGTATGAACATGATATCAAGAAGGCAAGCTTAATCTAATGTTATTTTGCTCCGAAGACGTAAAATTATGCGTAATTTCCTTCCGACTAGTAGTAAACAAATAGAATGACTTGAAGGATTAATTTTCACCATTAATATGAAATGACGTGAAAATGCTTGACATCAGCAGATGAACGATAGCAACAATAGGAAAAAATTTCCTTATGCACTATTACAATGGAAATACGTGTGCAGATGGAAAAACGAGACCTTATACGACCCACGAAATTAGTGTCATTTATTTATTCAGCATTCTTCAATAACACTGCTTAGTCACAGTTACATGGCATATTAATCGCCTTTAATAAGTATGAATTACCACGATCAGAACAAAATTGAGTGCATTTGTGCAAAATTGACTATACATACGTTACATGTATCGAAGTTAATTGCGTTTGCGTGGGCTCTGAAACACCGAGATGATTTACAGACAGAATGAATGAACTACAGTCGACTCTCTCTATGGGAGCACCCTAACTGCACAAGAAAAAGTGCTCTTATAACAAACTGCTGGTATAGAGAATTAGTTAAAAAATTATTAATATAGTATTTAAGATTATTTTCAGGCTTAACTTTGATAATTTTCCAAATTCTAACAATATTTACATAATTGGGCGTAAATACATACATTTTAGTGAGAAAAGAATAAAATTGTGCTGGTATAGAGAAAAAGTTAATGTTGAATGGATACCTGACTTAGGCGCTAATGCTCTGATAGGGAGAAAGTGTTGTTATTGTGGGAGAAATGTGACCGAAGGAAGAAAATACCCTGCTGTTATAGAGTAACTCCTCTTATAGAAAGTGCTGTTACGGAGATCGCACTTTGCATAGGGTAAAGCTGTAGGGGGGATTCAGCACTGCTGTTATAGAGCAAGTGCTCTTATTTGGAGGACCGGTAAAGGCAGAGTCGACTGTATAGACAAAAATTGTTTTAGGGATATGTCATACGTGCATTACAGAGATCAACGATCAGGGAAGGATTAAGTGACTAGAGCCAAAACGGTTTTGTCCACGACAAAGGACAGGTACGTGAAGGTTGTGGTGGGCGAGAAGAAATAGAAATTGCCGCATTCGACCCTAATTGGCGGAAGTGATTTGATTCCCATCAACTGCTGGCGCTGTCTCGCTTCCAGGCCCACAGAAAATTTGAGGAATTCCGCCAACGTACAAATTTTGGCTAGCCACGCATACAGGAGAATGGCGACGAAGGAGCAAATGCAGACGACGACGGGGAAGAGGAGCATTGTTGGAAATCCGACGGCCCCCATCAGCTTTATTGAGATGTAGACCGAGGAAACATGAATCACGCCCATCCCGATTTGATGGCCGAAGAGGATCCAGAATCTGGCGCTGGAATTGAGGAGGTTGATGATGAGATAGATGCAGCGATAAAACTTCTGCGTTACTGCCTCGGGGTAACGTTGATAATTCCGGCAGATTTCCTTCAGGGAGCGCATGGAGACGTAGCACTGGGCGAAGACGGTGTTGGCCACGAACATGATGGCGCCCCAGAGGTTCCAGTAGACGAGGTATTCCCAAAGGCAGCCGAGGACGATGAGTGGGAGGGGGAGGTCGGGGCCTCCCCAGAGGGCGCTCCAGATGTACCGGGAATTCTCGGGGTGGAGGAGGAAAAGAATGACGAGGAAGAGTGGGACGAAGAAGCCGTTCAAGATGGTGCTCATCGCGAATAATTCCACCGGGATGTTATGAGAGTTTGCATCGAAATGGAATTTTTGCTTGGATTTTCCCGCCTTTTTAGCCCGTCCCGTTTGCATTAGATCGTTTTGGGGGTGCTCGAAAAGGGTGGATGACATGAGATTCGGGAGTGGGCGGCGACTCGCAAGTGTCTCTATAGAATTCATGCAGAAATACATATACAGTCAATTTTATTTATAATGGTTTTCGCACTATAACGATACTCTCAAACCCGCCCGAGACCATTTGAATGCTAAAATCCTCCTCTATAATAGTTATTTTATAACGTTTTTTCGTTATACCGGGGAAGCTCTGAATCCCCGACCAATAAATGTCTTTAACTATAACGGTTTCAAGCCACGCCCACACATGCTATACCAATTTTTTTCAATTTCTAAATCCCCGCCATAAATTCCTTTTTGCTATATAACGGTTTTACGCGACGCGCTACAACTCTATACCGGTGTTTTGGTAATTTCGAATCGCCCGCCATTAAGACCGTTTTTTAGCGGTTTTCCTTATGCCGGTTATTCGTTATAACAATTTTTGTGGCTGATTTTTGCTAAATCGTTATAGAGAGAATTGACTGTAGTTGTATGCGATAAATGCAGCATTAAAAAAATATATGGATGTACATATATACATATGAGCACCAGAAAATAGAATGTTGAATATAAAAAACATTTATATGAACGCCGAAAAATGAAATATTAAATATAAAAAGCCTGTATGAGGGCCAAAAGCACAATGTTTAAAAAACATTTATATGAGCGCCAAAAAATACAATAATAAATATTTAAAAAAATTAAATAACCATACCCAAAAATAGAGTATTAATTATAAATAAAAATGTATGAGCGCCAAATTTACGTGCAGAATATCTCAATACGAAAAAATGCATGAGCGCCAAATTTACCATTCAAAGAATGCAAAATTTAGAAAAAATTATGAGCGAAAAATTTGATTACAAAAAATTCAGTATTATAACAAAATGTCCGATCGGCACATGCAAAAAACTAAATTTTAAAACCAAATGTATGAGCTGCAAATTTACTCTTAAAATATGTAATTCAATTGTTAAAAAATTCATGATCGCCAAATTTACATGCAAAGTATGTAATTCAAAATAAAATAAAATGTATGAGCACCCAATTTACTATGCAAAGAATGTGACATAAAAAAAAATGTATGAGCGGAATATTTGCATGCAAAAAATTCAGTAATAAAACAAAATGTCAACGCGGCAAATTTACATGCGAAAAATTCAATTTTAAAACAAAATGTATGAGGTGAAATTTACCATGCAAAGAATGCAATATTTAAATAAACAGTTTGGTCATTACCCGTTCAAGTATTTTAAAAACGTGGTCTTACCGCCAAATTTGTAATTAAACTCCAAGAAGGAATTGAAAGACACCACGTACTCCTCCCCCAAGAGGACGGTATTGGTGCCAAGGACGGACCAAATGCACATGGCGCTGATTAAGAATATATCAATGGCCAAAAAGTGAGTGGGACGCATCGGGGTGGATGCTAATCCGGTGAGAAAAGCGTGAGAAATCCAAAATAAATTAAAGATGCTGTAGGCATACCAGCAGTAGAACATCAGCTTTCGCCAGGGCGATTTGGGCTGCAACAAAAGCCGGGCGCTGGCGTCCCATTCCAACGGGACGCTGCAGAGGTAGAAATTTAGACGGAAATTTTGGCTCAGCAATTTTACGAGGGTTTCCGACAGCATTTTGGAACAAATATTATGAAAAAATTGGTAAATTTGAAAGTGAATACCGCAGGCCAATATAAACTACGCGGTAAAATAGATAATTTCGAGAGTTACAAGCGAGTGACATTTATCAATGTATGAGCAAGTTGAAAGCAGTCACACATTGCGCGTCAGTTCGTGAGAGTAAAAATAGTAGATTGAGACAAAGAAATAAAACTTTCTCTAAACGTTTTGCTGGATTATTGTAGTCTGTTGCGAAAATTGTCTGCGATTTTTGAGGAAAGCATTTAATGTCAAAACGACCTGTAGATAAGGAAATCATTTGGTCTTTGTCCATCCACAATTTACCTTAATGACGGCTTGTGCTTATTAAATGGAAACCGAATCATTTATGCGATTTTATTAATGGAGCCAAAGATACGGAATGAACATTTAGTTTATTACATTTATGTATATACTGATACAGCGAGGACAGTCGTTCAGCGTAATTAACATGGTACGGAATGGCCTGTCACGACAAAATTGATGATTTGGATCGCTAAGACGAAAGGCTAGTGAACGAAATCAATTAAATAAATGGCGCCCGAGTCAAATATTTACAAAAAAGCAATTGTTTTTATTATTAGGGAAATTATATTACGTACTTGCCAAATCAAACTGACAAGAAACTTACACAGATTCCACGGCAAACTACTAGAGCTCCGAATGAATAGGAATAATATTGGGATACGAACTAATATTTCTGGATTTCATATATATACAGTAGAGTCTGGTTACAACAGTACCCAGCGGATCCCTTTTCTATTATAAAAGAAAATCTATTATAGAGAACACTTTATTATAGACAGATAGATATATTTATTTATCGCTTATTGGCCTAAGCCCTTACAGCTGCGTATTTTAGTTCAGGTTACAAGATTTGTGGTTTACATCTCGTCAGTATTAATACAGGTATTATATGTTTCACATATTTATTTTCGTACTATTATATGTATTACAGTGGAGTCTCTGTATAACAAGTCTCTTTATAACAACAATTCTATGTTATAGAAACGACATTATTTTTCTAGCCATTCGTACATTTAAAGTGTATATTCATTGTTCCATACAACAACCGTTCCAAGTAACAATATTTTTTGCCCTTCCCTTCAGAGTTGTTATACCGTATGTTTCACGTACGGCGCAACCGGCTCAACCGCTTATAGCTTCTATACAACAAGGCATAGACATGAGTTCAATAGCGTGTTGGAATGCTAGGAAGTCAAGCTTTCAGAATTGATAAGTATTTTGATTCAGACCCTTTCCATTCAAAAATTATGGCATGTTAAACGAAGGAAAAAAATTACATGTTAAACATACGGGGGTAACAAATCAAAAAAATATCGTCTTTTATTATACATTTTTAATAAATATTTTAATTATAAATATTATAATAAATATTCGAGTATGGCAAAATAACCGCATAACATTTTTTGCATATTAGCAAACGAATACGCCGTCATGCACAATCCGGGGAGAAGTGTGACACGGCAATTTTCGCAAATAACCTCATGGCGGGGAAACTCTTAAAAGAACAACGATATTGTTATTGTCCAGGTCTCTTTATTTTCGCTGAATATTTTTTTACCCATTAATTTCTTAAGCTTGCCAATGACCTTGCCTAAAGAGCAAGTGATCTGAATAATTAAAACTTATTATGAGTAATTACTTACACTCAAGTTTTGTTATTTCTGATTGGAAAGTAAAATTTTTCGGAGTAAAACATTCGGCTAGAAGTTCAATTTTGCTGCTCGTAAAAAGTTTGAACAAGAAAGATCAGGGAAAAACTGGACGAAAAATTAAAATTTTCATTAATATTCTAAAAATATCGGAAAAATTAAAATTACACTGGAAGAAAATCCTCGAATGTAAGGTAATGTCAAAAATTGTATGTTTTTGATTTTATAAACTCCATATGTTAACATGTGATTTTTTTTGCACGTTCAACATGCCATTAATTTTAAATGGGAAGGGTGTAAATCAAAATGCTTATCAATTCTGAAAGCATGAATTCTTAGCATTCCAACAAGCTAGTGAACTCATGTCTAGGCCGTGTTGTATAGAAGTTATAAGCGGTTGAGCCGGTTAAGCCGTACGTGAAACATACGGTATGGAGACTCCACTGTATTATGTTATTTTCTGCATAACGAATATTCTTACTATGTGTGTTTAAGTGACAAGTGAAATTTAAATTAAAATTGACATTAAAAATGAAAATTACTACTGCTTAAAACATTGTTACATTATCGAAAAAGGAAGAGAGAAAAAAAAAACTTTTATTACACATTCCATATGCAAATTGCTGTGAATTTCGTGCTGTTGTAATGAACATGCTGTTCTAATGAAACTACTGTAATTCGAATGACATACAAAATTAGATTCTCATAAAAATTTGGTGTGCGAAACATTTTCTAAATAAACAAAATCCGTGAAGCATTGCAATAGCCAAATGACACAAACTCGGGGTCCAAAATGGGGAATAATGACTTTTATGACACTAAAGCCAAAACGGTCTTATCTACAACAAAGGACAGGTACGTGAAGGTTGTCCGCGGAGAGAAGAAATAGAAATTGCCGCATTTGACCCTAATTGGCGGGAGTGATTTGATCCCCATCAACTGCTGGCGCTGTCTCGCTTCCAGGCCCACAGAAAATTTGAGGAATTCCGCCAACGTACAAATTTTGGCTAGCCACGCATACAAGAGAATGGCGACGAAGGAGCAAATGCAGACGACGACGGGGAAGAGGAGCATTGTTGGGAATCCGACGGCCCCCATCAGCTTTATTGAGATGTAGACGGAGGAAATATGAATCACGCCCATCCCGATTTGATGGCCGAAGAGGATCCAGAATCTGGCGCTGGAATTGAGGAGGTTGACGATGAGAAATATGCATCGATAGAGCTTCCGCGTGACTGCCTCGGGGTAGCGTCGATGACTCTGGCGGAGTTCATCCAGGGAGCACATGAGGACGTAGCAAAGGGCGAAGATGGTGTTGGCAATGAACATGACGGCGTTCCAGATGTTCCAGTTAATGAGGTATTCCCAGAGGCAGCCGAGGACGATGAGTGGGAGGGGGAGGTCGGGGCCTCCCCAGAGGGCGCTCCAGATGTACCGGGAATTTTCAGGGTGGAGGATGAAAAGGATGACGACGAAGCCTGGGACAAGGAAACCGTTGGTGATGGTGCTCATCGCGAATAATTCCACCGGGATATTATGAGAACGTGCATCAAATTGTAGTGCCCTCTTGAATATTCCCGCGGTTTTAGTGTGTCCAGTCTCCATTAGCGCCGTTTGAGGGAGCTCGAATACGACTGATGACATGAGATTCGTTTGTTGACGGCGTCTCGCCAGTGTCTCTAAGATTCATACAAAAATGACAGTAATTACCGGAGTGAAATTCAGTTTTCTATTTTCAGAGAAACTCTATTTCATAAAATCGGAACTGACCGCAAATATTCTACATTTTGAAAATTGCGTAGCACCAAATTTTCTGTATTTGAAAACTCTGACCTGAGTTCAAAGCTTTTACATTTTAAAGATTTCCTAGCGCCAAATTTGTATTTAAAATGTGTCTTGTCGTATAATGTTTAAATTTTGAAAGACCAGGACGAGGTAGTGCAGTGGCTACCGTGTGCACGCTGCTTGGGAGAGGGCGTGGGTTCGATCCCCACCCG
>JAQGBT010007655.1:0-10725 GCA_034698585.1 Disparrhopalites patrizii
GAATTGAGGGAAAATTAGAAGATGAATTGAGAGAAAAATGGAAGACGAGTTGAAAGAAAATTAGAAGACGAATTGAGAGAAAATTAGAAGAAAAAAAGAGGAAATTAAATGAGGAATTGAGAGAAAAGGAGAAAATTAGATGAGGAAAGGAGAAAATGGCAAGAGGAATTGAGAAAAAAAGTAGATGAGAAAGAGGTCAGAAAGGAGAAAGTATAAAAAGAAAAAGATGGAAGAGAAAGAATTCAGAAAAAGAGTAAGTCCAGCAGAACACAAATGAACGAGCAATAGAAAAGAATAGATAAAAGAAAAATATACAAACCGGACAGAAAGAGATAAATGAAGATAAGATAGAAGATAAGCTAAATTTAAAGTTAAAGATAAGCTAAATTTAAAGTTAAAGATAAGCTAAATTTAAAGTTAAAGATAAGCTAAATTTGGAAGAAATGAGAGAAAAAAGAAAATTAACCAATCGTGTAGTTACACATTTAAGAAGTAGATATTACATAAAAAGGCTGTAAGGTCAAACCTAAGTCCATTGAAGGCCGGAAGCCCAAAACCGGAAGCACAAAAAAAACTGTCGGTACAAAGTTTTGAGAATTGTCTAATCTGTGTTGAACGAAAATGTGTTATGGTTCTAGGGAGCTTTGACCTTGGGCAAAAACGGGGTAAGCTGACCTTTATTGTTGAGTCATAGTATGAACAAGCGTATAACGTTCAAAAAATATGGTTTGGCTTTATGATCTTCATATTTATGTGCCACTTTCGGTGTCCGGTTTATCCTCTGTCGGTCTAGAAGGACAAAGTCCGGGCTAATTATGAGCAGTTGTCCAATTATTATATGTACATAATGCGTTGTACATATACATATATCCATTTATACGCAAAAATGCATGTGGGTGGTATCAAATTGCTATAGACTCTGAAATTCTACTCTGGGTATGTATTTTATATTATACATATATGTACATTCATATTTATTTTCATTTCTACTTTCACACCATCTCAAATATCAGAATTTGCGAGCATACATACTTGACCCAGACTATATTGCAGTCTCTCCGCTAAATTACTGTGCACACAGACAAACACATGATTATGCTGATGGCGTGTAATTCAATTCCACCATCCATTTACTGAAATCATTACAGAGTATCCAGCATCACATTCGTGGGAATATTCCCTTGTGGCAGGAAATTGGTCTGACGTATCACTAATGTCTAGAACTCCGGGGTTTGTGTAAACTGGAACAACCAACGTTTGGAGGTTACATGACGTTGATGCTGATGAGAGAACACTTTTGTGGTTTTTACATAATAGACATGGATCGTGACAGCGGTGAAACTGCAAACAGGATCATGCTCAGCAATCAATAAAGGAAGACCAAAGAGTGGTTGCTAAGGGCTATGAGAGTGCAGGGATCCCGACAAGGAAAAATTCACGGAGAGAAAAATAAATATATTCAGAAAGTAGAAACTGCAGGCAACAAAGGAACTTCTCTTGAGGAAAACAGAGAAATAAATATAAAAAAACGCAGGGAACGAAAGTGAAAAAAGGTGCGATAAAGATACAGAAAGAAATGGAAACAAAAAAGTGGAACGAAACGCATAACAAAATGGAGAAAGAAAGCGCAACATATAACAAAAAATAAACACTAAAGAAATGGAAAAAGAAACAAAAAAAGCTAGAAAGAAACAGAGAAAGCAATGGCAAAGAAACGAAGAAAAAAGCTAGAAAGAAACAGAAAGAAATGGAGAAGGAACAAAGACAAAAGCTAGAAAGAAACAGAGAAAGAAATGGAAAAGAAACGAAGAAAAAAGCTAGAAAGAAACACAGAAAGAAATCGACACAAGAAAGAATGAAAGACGACAGAGAAAAAAACGCAGAAAGAAGACAGACGAAAGAAAGACGACAGAGAGAAAGAGGCAAAGAATGAAAGGTGAAAGAGAGAAACAGATAAAGAAAGAAAGTCGAAAGGAAGAGCGAGAGACAGAACTACAGAGTGAAGCTGAGCAATCAGACAAAAAATTGTGATGGACCAAATTTCTGTGACGTCTCATCAAAACTGAAGACAGTAAAGAATGAGACAAGTAAAGCCGTTGTGAATTACAAAGGGTAAGAGTAGTAAAAAGCACAAGACAAAGGGAATCGGACGAAAGTACGACACACAATAAGGAATTAAAGGATATAACTTGAGATATAAATAGGCATCTCAAAGGACTCAAATCTCCCGTGAAAAGTAGTACCGTAGAAGTGAAAGCTAAAAACCCGGTGGATTACTATAAGCCTTAAGACATTCCTACGGAACAGACATCCGGGAGGAAAGGAACGAAATCCTCTAACAAAAATAAAGAGGACAGTATATACAGAACAAAAATACAGCCCTACTGAGAAATAGGTTTAAGATTATGTACACAACAAAAGGGCGCGGGAGGGAGGATCCCAGACAAAGAATGGCGGAGAGAACGATAACAATAAAAAGATTAGCAGGAACAAAGGAAAGTAAAGGAAGTCAGGGATGCAGTTCAGGGATAAAATTATACAGGGCATACAGATACACTAAGAGGACAAGATTAAAAGAGAGGCAGCGAAAGACGACAGTGAGCTAGTAATAAAGAAATCGAAAAAATGGCTAGTGATAATGTACAAATTACAAAGCAAGCAAGAAAGAGAAAGCAGCCAAGGTGAAATTAAAACTGTAACAATGAGAGACAGAAACGCTGAACGACTCAGATAGTACAGAGAAAAATAAATAAAAATCAAGTAAAGAGGAATCAAGCAAGAGAAGAAGAAAGAAAAAGGAAGAGAGGGATATTTAGAGAAAGCGAGCAAGACGGAATGAGCAGTAAAGAGAAAGTTCAATCAGAGAAAGCAGTATTAGTAACAAGAAAAAAAGAGAAAATTAAAACCATTGTTGAGTAGAAAATTTATCAGAGAAGAGGAAGCGAGAGAAACAATACAGAAGAGACGAATGAAAAAAATTGGCTCAACAGAGAGAATGGAGGGAAAACATAAAATAAAACAACAACCAGAACAAAAGTAATGGAAATCCAAACTAATTTGCGTTTCTAAGCTTGAAAACAAACTGCATATTAAATAAAATCGTTGGAACTTGTGATTTTATGTTACACGAACAAAAAGGAATCCTGGAACAAGTCAAACTCTATCATAAAAAAGATGGAAGTACTGACGGGGCAAAATTTTTGGGAGCTTATAAAAAGTTGAATGGTTTTCGGGGAAACAAAAGGGGAAATTGGAGGGGTTTTCGGCTGTCAGTCTCCTGAGGAGAAAGCCATTTCATGCCAGTCATATTCCCCTCCAGAATCCACTCTTTCATCTTCCCTTGACCTCTCTCATTCATGCTTTCTCCTTGCTCTCCTCCCAATCTCATCCTCCATTTCCAAGGGGAGTATAATCAAGTTTTTTTTACCCCCGAAGACGGAATAATAATAATAAACGGGGGGTGGTACGAGGAGGACTGCTATACCTACAAAGGAATTCACAAGAGGAAAATGTAAATGAGTAATTAACCCACTCATGTCGACAGGAGCTGTTGTACTGGAGGAGTTTGGTGGAGTTGTGGGAAGCCTCTCAACTATCCTTTGCTATTGATTTCCTTGCAAAACTGGCTCCAGCTTGTTCTTCCTTTCTCTCTCTCGCTTGGGTTATCTTCTACAAAGTTCTACTTTTTCTTTTAGTCCCCGGTTCATTTCTCAGTAATCTTACGTATGTATGTATGTATGTACACATGTAGATAACATATCTCTCTATACGTATATGCATTGTAAAATAAAGTTATATTATGTTTTGCTGTGCCCCACGGACACATGTGCATTCTGTTGCCTATGAAATGTTTTTTTACATCACTGTGTTTCTTCCAGATTTCTTCGCTGCTGAATTGCAACTCCTTCCCTTTGCCATTTCCATCCGTCCTATCTTGCAATTTTTTTGACTTGTGTGTCTCTTTGTGCATTCTCCGTCCTTTTTATTATTTCTGTTGCTTTCACTCTGTTTTCTATTATATTATCTCGTTGTTTCTCTTACATAATTTTTACGTGCGATTTGGACGGCGTGTCTGTTCTAATTAAGCTTGATTTATCCATTGCTTTCCCCGGCTTTCTCTTGCTTGTACTGTATCTTAATTTCTCTTTGAGAAATTAAGATACAGTTTTGAGCTTGCTTGGATTATTAATTTATTGTCCCTGGAAATGTGTGTTTTCCTTTATGTTGTTTATGACTTTCCGTTCTCCCCGTATGTCTACTTTCACTGGCTTCTTTTGTTTTATTTGTCGGGCTTTCCCTTTTATTGTAAACGTGTTCTTTTTAATCTCTTCTCGTCCGCTTTTATTTATTGGGCTTTCCATTGTGTTCTAAGCGCTTTCTTGCTTTTTTCAAACGCTTCCTTTTATTTCAAGCCCTTTCTCTTTTATTTCTGGAGCGTTTCCTTTTCTGTGAATCGTTTTGCCTTTCTTGTATTTTAAACGCGCTCTGTCTCTCTTTGACTACTACTCGTGCTTTTTCTTTACTTCAATTGCTTTTTCTGATGTATTTCCATCACTTTCTGTTGAATTACTGTTCTTGACCTTTTTTTACTGTTGACTGTTTTGCTTTTATTACGTTTTTATTTCTACCCCTTTGATTTTTGTTTTGATTGTCATATCTTTTATTCTAACGTTTTTGTTTTTTGCTTTCTCTTTCGTTTCGCTTGCTCTAGTTGTTATTTCTGACACTGACGTTTTTATTTCTGCCTCTTCCTCTTTCTTTCTATTTTATTATCTCAATTTTTCTTTCATCTCTCCCATTTTCTCGCTTATTTTTGTTCCTGTACTCCCATTTTCTATTTTACACACTTTCTCCCTTTCCTTAGCTTGATGTGACATCTCTTCTGGTTATGATTTTGTTTTTGATGAATTTTTGCGACTTTTACTTCTTTAAATTGCATCATTATTTTGCAATTTTTGCCATTTTTGCAATCTATTACTTCTCTTATATTCCATTTTATATTTATTTGCTATCTGTTGCTTGTAATCTACTTTCTCTCAGGGATTCATGTGCTATCTCTCGGCTTTTGAATTGCTACCCTGTTTTTTGCCTATTGATTGCTCGTACCTGTCTCTCTTCTTCAATTGTTAGCATTCTTTTTTGTTCCTAAGAATGCGTTTGTATGATTTTGAAGCATCTGTCTCTTCCTTCTGTTATCTAACATCTGACTTTTCTCCATGCACACTCTAATCGTCTCCGTGGAACTTCATCAATTTTAATTTTACATTTCTTGTAAACTATTGCAATCATTCGTATCTTCTCCTTCCCTTGCTTCCTCTTATCTACAGTCACGGCATGTTTCTATCCGTTTTTAGGGCTTCTGCTTCAAACGATAGATGAAATTTTAAGACTTTCCCTTTGCTTTATCTCTGCCCTTATTTAGCCTTCTGGTTTCGTTTCCTACACGGGGATTCGAAACCTCCCACAGCCTCTCCTCTTTATTTATTACCGACCTCCCTTCCCAAGTTCAAAGGATGAAATCCCCCATGGAAGAGCATTTTTTGCCAACTGCTTAGCTTTCTCATTTTCCTCTCCATGAGTTGGAACGGAATTGCACGGGGAAGTACATATTTATTTGTTTTGCAAAATGGGAAAACTTTCTCCGGCATCCCCGAGGTGATGTGAGAATTATTTGGATATTCCTTGAAACTCTCTTGCTAAATATGTTATCTTTGTGCCACGACCCCACCAACCCTTTTCGCTCCTGGTGGGGAAACAATTGGGAAAGTGTGGTCACATGTACTTATTTCCCAGGCTCTTGAACTCTGTTGGAAAAAATGGGACAAAAAAAACAAAAAAGAAATGCAATAAGTTTTTTTAAAGGGAAGTACCAATCCCCTACGCACATTTCAGGTAATCCAGAAAGGTCCCCAGTTTTTTAATGGGAGCGGGGAAGCGATTGAAAAAGGGAGAAAGTTTATAGGGTGGGAATAGTTGAGGAGATGGAAAGAAATAACAAGGGGGCCCATGTGACCTTTTGTTCCAACAGGGATATTTATTTTCACTGTTTTGGAATTGCAAATGAAAGGAACCCGGCCAACACGAATAAAGTCAAGCCACGGAGTACTGGGAATAAGTTGTTTATGTATGGGGCCAGTATTTTAAGTTTTTCTATAGACTTAACCTTATGGGAGGTACCCTGGAGGAATATTTTCTTTCCCACCAGGTACTTGTCAGCCCCACTAAGCTACCGTTCTATGTATATTTTTCCGTTTTACTTTCTCTGACTTCAGTGTGACTCTCTCTTCACATTTTTCTCTCGTTCTTTACTTCATATTGACTGTATAGCCTTCATCTTTTTCTCACTTTCTGTTCTTATTTCTCATTTTCTCTTCCTGTTTCTCACTTTGTCTTCTTATTTCTCAGTTTTGCTTCATATTTCTCATTTTCTCCTGGAATTTCAAACTTTCACTTCTTATTTCTTTGGTTTTCCTTTCGTTTTGATTCGGCACGTTTACATCTTATTTATTTATTTCCCTCTGCTTTTCCGTTTATTTCGATTTCTCACTGGAACATCCTATTTATTTACTTAATTCCTTATTTAACGTTTTTCTCCTTATTTCGATTTTTCACTTTCTCGGCTTAGGTATGTTACTTTCTTTCCATTTGTTTTTCTGCTTCTTTGACTTTGTTTTCTGCTTATTTCTCTTTCTTTCACTTTGCTTTTTCTGATTATTTCTTTTTTTTTACTTTGTTTTTCTCCTTATTTTGCTTTCTCTTTCTTTCACTTGGTTTTCCCTATTCGATTTTCTTTCACGTTGTTTTTCTCCTTATTTGACTTTCTCTTTGTTTCACTTGGTTTTCGATCTGCTTCTTTCACTTTTTTCACCTTAATGCACTTTCTCTGTCTTTCACTCTTGCTCCTTATTTCGCTTCTTCTTTCTGTCACTTTTTTCTCCTTTTTCACTTTTTCGTTCTTCCACTTTATTTTTCTTCTTATTCCGCTTGATTGTTCATTTTGCTTTGATTTTTTTTCTTGTTTCGCATGCTGGTACCACATCTTCTGCTTTTATTTGGTCTTGTTTCACTTTCTGTACAATCTTCTTTCGCTTCAGCTTGTTACGTTTGTTAATTTTGCCGCTTTTGTTTGTTATTTCACTTGATTTTGTTTCGCCTTTCATTGATTTCTTGTTCTTCTTGCGTTGACGATGTTCTGATTTTTTGTTCCTGATTTTGCTTTCTTTTACGTCTTCGTCTTATTTCTGTCTTGCTTAGTTTAGCCTTATTGTAACACCTTCTGCTTTGTTTTCTTCCTTATTTTTTTTGGTCCTACTTGTGTTTTCCTAATTTCAAGTTCCTGCTCTCCTTCTAGGGATTCCATGTTTTCCGTCTTTCACTTTCTTTCTTTCCTCCATTGTCTGCCGAATGTAACATTCACGAATATTCAAATGAATTACAAGAATATGGTGGTATTCCACTTATGCACCCAGACTCCCCTCATCAGTTGGTTTGGGACTCTTTAGTAGGGAAGTTGGTCACTTGGAGTCACGTAATTTGGTTCTGTACTCTAGAATAGGGTCTTGGGTTTACTCTCAAATAGAGAATTATAATATGACAAAAGGTTTTGGACTCTAGTAAATGCTGCACTGCTGTTAGTATGCAGCAATATCTTATGTTCCAACTCTTATCTTTATAATCATAACACTAGTAATTAAGCTTTTAGGCTTTTAGTAAGTACGTCCCCAAAGTGCCCTTAAGACTGCTAGCTAGGATAAACGTATCCCCTCTCACTGTAAGCGAGTTGCTATAACCCGTTTAACCAAAATTATATAGACATACATGGATACCTATGTACACATAAGAGAAAACAGTAGTTTTGTTCTTCTCTTTCTTTCGATTTGTTTAATCTTTCTTTACCGACAAAAATAAAAAGAGACGTTTTTCTTTTTTGTGTGTTTTGTTTCTTTTACTGGTTTTCTCTTCCGTTTTTTTATGTTTGTCTTTCTTTCTTGCACTTTACTTTTCTCTTCATTTTCTTTTTTTATTTGTTTTCCTTTCTTTCTCTTTCTTGCTTGCTTTTTGTTCCGCCCACGTTTTGGCCGTTTTTCTTTCTTCTTCCCTTTTCTTTTTTCTTGTTTTCCCTTCGCTTTATATAATTTGCCTCTATTTTTGTAATGTTTATTTTACTTTCCGTTAATTTATCTCTATTTTTTAATTATTTATTTTCTTTTCCGTTAATTTATCTTTATTTTTGAATTATTTTTTTCCTTTCCGTTTATTTTTCTCTATCACTCTATTTTGTTTTCTCCTTGTCTTGTCTCGCTGTTTTATTTGTTTGTTCCTGCCTTTTTTATGTGCTTTTCTATTTCTTATTTTTTCTTAGCTTTTCTATTTTTTCTTTTTTATTTGTTCTTCCTTTCTTTCTGTTAATATGTCTCTATTTCCTATTTGATTTTTCTTCCTGTATCTATTTGTATGCTATTTGTCTCCTTCGGCCACTGTATTTTTCTCCTTTTACTTTCTCTCTATCAATATCTACGTTTGTTTACTTTCTCTTTATTGTTTCCTTGACTTTTGCTTATTATTTTTTAGTTATCATTCTTGCTTTCGTATTCCTCCCATCATAGGACAGCCCGCATCTCTAAATTCCCATTTACCTTTTTCTGTTCGTCCTTTTTATCCTGCTTCCATCACTTGCTCCATGTCTCCCATTTCTCATGTGCTTTCTCTCTCCGTTATCTTGTTGTGTCCGCCCCCCGAATTCTAGCCGCGACAACAACAAGCTGTTTACGGGGATTATGTTCCAACAGCTCAAAGGCTTAGCACCGTATGGACTCCCGTATAATTCAAATGCACACATTTCCCCATCTGTTTTCGAGGAGCCCCGCTGCCCCTTTCCCTTCCAAAACAGCTCCACGTGCCAAGTGAGAATTGCTTGGATATTGATCGTGCAAAAATCATATTTCCCATCAAATCTCGTCCTCCAAAATGTTTTTTCTGATGTTGTTGCGTTTAAGCTCTGCAATCGTTCCATCTGGAGCAATTGTTGGTTCTTTAACACGATTTCCCCCGGTAAATCGTAATGCGATGTTTTGTTTGCAATGCACTCGTTTTAAATCGGTTGAGGAAATGTTTTTCAAAATGTCTATAGATTTTTACATCAGAAAAGCGAGAAAGAAAGGGCGTAAAAAGCGGGCAGGAAGCAAGAGAGGAAGAGCAAAAATAAACAGGAGCAAGCAAGTCAAAGGGATGAAAATAAGAAATTTAAAAGGCAGACTAAAAGGAGTAATACGAAGGACCATAAATTTTGCATTTACAAATAAATCTATTGTCATTGAACGACAAAACAAACATCCACTAATGGCTTTCTTACACAATAGTTCCCACTCCCCTAAAAGAATTTCCTGCACTCCTATGAGCAAACAGAGAAGCAATTACAAGCTACAAGTAACACTGTAGAAGGGATTAAAAATCCACTATCATACACACCTAACATCAATCCTTCCTGTCCCATCCCAACAGTTCGAACAAACCCCGCCCCCCAAAACTTTCAGTAAGCCCTTCAGTTGGGAAAAAACAACCACAACAAAGGAGAAAGTCTAAGGCGTGTACAAAACATTTAATACATCTCCCCTGAAAAACATAAAAGCTTCCCACGTGGAAGTAAATGAAGAGGTCCTTGAAAAATAAACCCTGAACAAGAGTTAGGTATATGTACCTATTGAAAAAAAGTGGTGCTGAAACTTTTTTCAAAGAGGAAAATTCATTACGTGAAAAAGGAGAAAAGAAAGAGGGAAGGAGCTCGACAGATTGAAAATCAAGGACAGTGATTCAGAGCGTGAAGCCCACAAGTCCTGATTGATTCTCTTTTTGATACCATAAAATTCCAGGTTCAGAGCTCCGGGAAAGCTCCGTGAAGTCGTTCCTCTGAAAACTTCCAATACGTATACACGTACCTGTCAATGCCAAATAAATAAATGGAACCATACAGAAAGACATTTAGAGGCGAACCGAGAGAATGAGAATACGCAGGTATACGGAGAGCCAAAGACAGGGAGGAAAAATACAGATAAATGTGAGGGGGAAGAGAAAGCCAGAGAAAGGGAACAAGAAACCAGATACAGAAAACAGAGAGAACCACCAGGAGAAAGACATATGAGAGACGTAAAGGGATACAGTCAGAAGTATAAAAAAACGAAGGTAGAGAGAGGAAATGCAGAGAGAAAGGAAAACGGCGAAATACGTGGAAAGAACCGGATTCACAAAAAAAGCACAAAGACAAACAGTAAAACGAAATGGCACAGAAGTAAATACAAGAAAAGAGCCAGCAAAACCTCAACAAGGGAGATGAGATGAAGGAAGCAAGAGCGAAATCATCGAGAAAATCTAGAGAAAGTACAATAAGAAAAGAAAGCGAGAAAAAAGGAGAGGAAATGGAAAGCAGAGAGAAAGCCAGGAATAATAGAAGGCAGAAATGACAGCAAACCAGATCAATAAAAATATAGAGAGAAGAAATGACAACAACAGGGAGCGAGAAAATAGAGAGAGACGAAATGTGAAGAACAGAGAAAGCACAAAAAATGAGAGAAAATAAGTACAATAAGGAGAGAAAGCTAAACCAAAAAGGCAGAGGAAATTGAAAGAAAAAAGATAGTGAAACCAAATACAGGGGAATAAAGAAGATTAGAGAAAGAAAACGATGTCAAATACAGAGAAATAAAGAAGAATAAGAAAGCGAGAGCAAAT
>JAQGBT010007656.1:0-10725 GCA_034698585.1 Disparrhopalites patrizii
AAAGGATCCCTCCCGTTAGAATGTTCTTGCCGGGGATCCATTTTCGTTACATTTGGATCCCCCCACGTTCTTTTCAGTTTTGACTGGTATGGGTAGGGGCTGGGCAGGGCAATCGCAGGCCCTGGGTGGACACAGCTCTGGGTGGAACGGTATTGACCTCATCCATTCTACCATTAGTTACAATTTATAGCAATAATACCGGCATCCGTGGAGGAATCCGGAGTCATCAGACGGGTTGGAACGGCATCAGTCGTTCCAGTTCATCCGATGGGCGGGAGCGATATTGCCCAGGAGAGGAGAATGAAGAACCCGACTCATAAAAGGTGTCGAATCACGGTGATCCCTTCTTGCCTCTTCTTCCTTTTCCCGACTCCCACTCTCATGATATATGCTAGAAAAAACCTACAACGTACATACCTACATGGGTTCATGTATTATAAGAAATATATGTATTAGAATTTACAAAGACAGGCAACATGTATCTCCAGTCCGAGTAACCTCGATGCAAATGTACACGTTTAATTGGAGTGTAATTATTAGATCAATTATTTAATCAGGCATGCGTTTTCAATGTAACTGGGATGCCGCAGCGAATATCAGGATCAAGGTATGCCATCCGAATTGGTATTCGAATTCAAATCGGAATTAAATCCATATTTTTCAGTATTTTAATCGGAATTAGTATCCACATTTTTGTCAGAAAAATATTTTAATTGGAATTCATAATTACAAATACATTCGAAATTCAAAATTTGACATTTGGATTCCGATACTTTATTTTATTGGTATTCAAAAAGTCCTTCATTTTGTTGCTAATTCCCACCTTTGCGCAAGTTTTTGTGGCAAAATCAAGGCATTCTAACGATGATATTTTAAACTGGCAGTAATATAACTATTTCGTTCGTCAAACATCGATTTTTGCCAAATCGGAGCTGCAAAGTCATTTTATTATTTTGTCCATTGATTTTGCGTTTATTTTACGCTACAAATTATGCCAGATTGCATTATAAATCAATTTTAAAAGTATTCGAAAAGTATTTGAATGCGTATTCATATGTCTGAATATTTGAATAAAATTGTATTGGAATTCGAACTTGTATTTTCGATATCCGAAATTTAAATTTGTATTCATTATTAGGAAAAACGCGTATTTTAATTCGAATTTTAATTGATATTTTTTCGGATGTCATACCTTCATCAGAAGAGAGACAATAATAGTGCAAAACATGAATAGATACACATGGCCGTTCAAGTATCAAAAGTGACTAAAAGCAGGTCAAACTAATGGCAAAACTAAGGACAAACAAAATTCCTTCAAAGCAAAACTGACTAAAACAAGGCCCACTTGTCACATGTACGACGCCTTTTGGAACGAGATCAGCCTTAGCATGTAGGTCCTTAATAGGGTACGCCGTGGGTGAAGCACTTCACGTGCATTTTACGTGGCTGACCTTTGAGGTAATTTTTGAAATCACGCCCGGCGCACGACCGAATGTTTAAACGGGAGTTAACATTTTTAATTTTAACCAACCAAAGGGACCCCCGTTTGCAAATGCTTGATTAGCCATATTTTATCTCAGGCACGTAACTATGTCTACTACACACTTCTTCTAAAGTTGACGTGCCCCCAGATACAATTGAGGCGTCTTTATCTCTTTATTTCTCTTGGTGTCCAGGCTCAAGTTTTTTTCACTGGCTGATTGTATTTTTAGTCTCTTTCTAATTTGGTGAAATTATTCTCGTCCTTCCAGGATAATTTTAGCCTTTTTCTACCTCGATGATTTTTTCCGGGATATTTTAGTCCCTTTTTTCGCGATATTTTTCTCTTTTTCTGGATCAGATTTCTCTCATTTCCCCGATATCTACATGATATATGATACTATATGCGATGTCAATATAAATTGACTTCAGCCCGCGATTTTGCACAATATATAAAAACGTTCTCATTTTTTGAACTAGGCGCGGAAAAATCGTCATACCTTTGCCAATTCCAGTTTGAAGCATTTTTGCTAGATCCAAATTATTATGCGTATAAACCACGTCTTTTACATTTTGCACGGCTGCCCGAACATTGATTTACGCTGAAAGCAAAATAAAAGAATCAACGTTGTCGAAAATAGATATTTTTTGGTGGAGAAAAACGCCATAACTTGCGCAATCATTGGAGGAGTTAAAACAATTGCTGGATTCACATTAAAATTCTACACACAATGTTCACTTTACCATTTTTCTGCATTGGGGGAAAATATGGATAGAGGGTCGGGTATGTCGTTTTGTGGCACCCTGTACATACAGTAAAGTCTCTCTATAACAACACTGAAGGGAAGACAAAAATATTGCTATTGGGAAATGATGTTATATGGAACATTAATTACGTACTTCGTATGTACGGTGGGCGGAAAAAATGATATTCGAAATTCAAATTCATTAAAATTTGCATTCCGATGCTTTGCTATTCGAAAATTCCTTCATTGCAGATATGTTGCTAATTCCCGCCTTCGGGCAAGTTTTTTTGAGCAAAATCAAGGTATTGTAAGGATGATATTTTCAATTGGCAGTAATATAACTATTTCGTCCGTAAAAGCATCGATTGTTGCAAAATCAGAGTTGCGGCGTGATAATTTTGTGTATTGATTTTGCGTTTAATTTTAGCTACAAATTATGCCAGCTATAGATTGCATCACAAATAAATTTTGAAAAGTATTCGAAAAGTATTTGAATGCGTATTCATATGCCTGAGTATTTGAATAAAATTGTATTGGAATTAGAATTTATATTTTAGATATCCCATATTTATTCATAATTTGGAAAAACATGTATTTTAATTCGAATTTTAATTCATATTTTTCCGGATGGCATTCCTGGGTTTTAAATAACTGGGAGAGTTATAATCCTTTGTTTTGGTTTAAGTCAAGCGTTTTAGCTGTTCTGAGGCTTTAACACAATTGCAATTACTGTAACGGGCCTATTCTACCCGTTGCATTCTGTACTTACGTTTGTTCCGTTGGCGCTTTTGTATCGTATTAATCGTATTCAACTTCAACTTCAACAATTCGACTCTCTTCACGCCTTCAAATTTCCCGCAATCTTTATGGTGGGCCCGAACGCGCCAACTAGCAATTTGATCCATAGTTCATCTGTTCATCTTTTCTGCTCTGGAATTTCTATACCCGGGTGTTATGTTGTAGTGTGGAGTCAAACTACCCGGGACTTTTCCACAACGTGGGTGTATTTATTAAACACCATATGTGGAGCAAACAACCCAGTCAGCCCATAGTGATTAAGTAGTGTACGAGGAGCGGAAATTATCGTGGACAATATATTCATTTGTCCATTAATTTTACATTGCCCAACTTTACCACGTGTAC
This sequence comes from Disparrhopalites patrizii, assembly GCA_034698585.1. Classification (NCBI taxonomy): domain Eukaryota; kingdom Metazoa; phylum Arthropoda; class Collembola; order Symphypleona; family Sminthuridae; genus Disparrhopalites; species Disparrhopalites patrizii. Next base: position 3,369 of record JAQGBT010007656.1, read on the forward strand.
ATGGACGGGAATCAGTAGATCTCGTGTGGCCTACTAATCACGGTGTTCATCAGATCACAATAATTGTTAATAACGTTGAAGTGATTCAAGATGACCCAAAGTTTTTTGGAAAGTGTGAATCTTCAACCTAGGACGGTTTTTGCCCCCGGAGGGCTAATTGTGGCCCATCAGAAAGGGGACATTGACGCGAGTTTTGTTTTGCATTACCTCGTCGCGGACTTTATGAAGCAGTTTGGTCAAACCGGTCGTGTTCTTCTCATTTTAAGCAAAGACAGTCTCAATCACTGGACAGCTGTTGGTGGGAAGCTGGGATGGAATCTCACGCCTTACCTGGGTAACTAATATTAATTCCTAATTCATTGCATTCATGTGTATACATTTACACAAAGGTTTGAAGGATTAGCGAATTAGTTATATTAAGGGATGGTTTTGACTTTGTAGAGACAGGGCAGTTGGCGATTGTGGACCTTGGAGACAGTATTTTTAAGACACTTACCGGAGGACGGGAGACTGATCCCATCTCACACCTCATTTCTCCAGAAATCACAATTGACATGGAAGGCCTGTTGGAGCATTGTCAGACCGAGATTGTCAAATTGTCGTCCTTAAAGGGTACGGTCGACCCAGCTAATCCCCTTGCGGGCGAGGAGGGAAAAAATCAGAAGAAAAAGCTCTTCGTTGTGATCGATGACTTAACCTCTATTATGTTCAACGCTGCAGCCCCGGAGTCACAAGACCAGGAAAAGACCGTGTTTGTTTTTCTTCGAAAATTATTAAATTTGAATGAGACTATGACTGACCAGCTAATGGATTGCGACTTGTCTGTCGCTACCTTAGTTAATTGTAGTGGTGGTTTTTCTACCATGACTATTGCTAATGTTTTGTCGACATTGGTCTTTGAGATTGCTCCCCTGACTACGGGATATTCACACATGTACACGGGCTACTGTACAGTGAAAAGGCGGGTTGTGTCGTTTGATGATAAAGAGCCCTTTTATAATTCCTATCAATACAAACTGGAAGATCGGCAGATTCAATTTTTTCCTCTCGCAAAGCAGAATTCAAATTACATGGCGAATTAGGAATAATTACGGACAATAATGTACCTTGCGGTGATTTCGCTGGTTTTGGATCATATGTTACATGTATTTACACGTTTGCAAAGCCATGTTTTTCAAAATATTCGTATTTTTATTTTTTATACGCCTTTGATTTGCTTGTATTTTCTCATTTATGTACATTTATGTATGTACGTGTACGTTGACGTACATATTCAAATCAAGTTGGATTAATTGTTTTTTCATTCCTGGTGCTATTTCAGCTGTAAAACTAGATTAGTAAAGAATTTGCGATAATACTTTTAATGCATGTGGTGTGAGACAAACGGAAGCTATATATGTATCGATATACATACATACATAGAAAATATAATTCGAACTTAGATGTTTCGAAAACGCGAGAGTTATTTAATTAAATATGTCGAGTGTAGCAGTAACGTGTGAAATTTTGCAGTATAATTTTCTTTCCATTTGATATCTCGGTAATTTTTTCATTTTTACAAGGAATTTCATCTCAAGTTCTGTAAATTATCCTGCCACTGTGATGGCATTTTCACTGACGAAATTCATGAACACTAAGTGTACAGATTGTAACTCGATGCGTGTATCTACATATACGTTACTGAGTTACTGACGCATGGAATTGAAATCTAGGCCCATTGTTTGTCCATGGTCATTGTCATAGTGGTCGCAAAGAAGTTTTTCTATAAAGGCGGAAACCCGATCAGTATCCTTTGTTTCCACTTGCACAGCATCAATCAAACGGCAACAATCACATTCTAAGCTGACATTGACTTTGGAAGATCATTTTTATTTTTAAACGACTAACAATTAGAGCATTTACATGAATATTTGCATGCAACTTACAGGCGTGCTCCGTCCAATTATCTGATCAATGGTGCTGTGTCGTCTTTCTGTGATGCCGGAGATCTGCTGTTTAGATAAGTTACATCAACCAAGTCAATGTATTGGCTTGCCCTTGGCATGTTTTGCAACCACCTGTATTTTGTTACGAAATATGTATCTGAATAACCCATACGGCACGACGGGGATTCTTTCAGTGTCACAAGGTAACTCATGCTTTGTCTGCAGGGGCTCACCATAAAATATTGCTCATAAATACAATACACATTCATTAGGTGCGAATCCTGGCTATTACATTTCGTCGATTTACTTTCGGGGATTTGTTGAACTGGAACTTCTGTCTTGTGTGTGATTTTTAGCACAAAAATCCGTGGCGCTAAGATAAACGCCAACAAAGATTTCGAAGCGTGTCGGTTTTACTGTGCGACTGTGCCGTATTTCTACTGAAAAGGCCTTGACCAAGGATGGCGAGAAAAACGTTTCTAGCCGTTCTATTTGTGATCGCGTTCTTCGTAATTGTCCATAGTACGGAAGAAATTTCGGAGACGACGGAAGATTTAGAAACAACGACGTTGGAACTGGATACCACGTCTGTGTCGACCGTGTCAGAGACCAAAGCACCCACGGACCCTATTGTAAATCACTTTTTCTTTTATTTCTTTGTTCACATTATTACCATTTGCCATTAAAAAGCTAAATTATTCAACATATTGGTGTATAATGTCAACTTGTGTAATCCAAATTTACTTTCACCCTCAGCCTTCCTTCGATGACATAAATGCCTTGAAGGAGCAATTAGATCTGAAAGGACTGGAAATTGGTAAAAACTGCTTTATCTGAATCTACTTGTTGGTGAAGGCAAACGTAAATGTTGGAGTAACTACTACATAATTCTTCCATTCGTCATCAAAAATACTTACAGAGCTTTTTATTTACAGTAAAAATTCATATGCCTGGAACTCTGCCACGACTTGATCGTCCTACTTTTAATTCTTTTAGATGGAATTCTGCAAAAATTGCAAGGTCTCCAAGATTTGACATCGGCTTTAGAAACGGGGCAATTAGGACTCGGACAAAATTTGACACAACTCATGGACATGGTTCACTCTGTGACCGGGAATTTAGATGCCCTTCAAGTGGCAAGCAAAGACATACAAGGTCGAATGAATTCAACGACGGCCAAATTGACTAAAATGGACACGAACATATCCGCGGTGCAGCAAGGTCATTCCGGCCTCAACTCTGCTGTTGGGGGAATGAAGCAATCCATGAATCGAGTGAATGCGACTATGCGACAACTGCATAATTTTAATCAATTCTGGAGGAATAATTTCCGCCTCGTCAACACCACTTTTCGACACATCCGCAAAAAAGTCAATTTTCCGCTCCCCGCATTTAACCTTGGACCCCCGAAAGGTCACTCGGATGACAGCCCCTGACTGACATAATTGGAGACGATGCATTTGATCTGCATTTTTTATGGTATCAACTTGGCCTCCATGTCTGGTGACAGCATAACTTATGCATGCAGTTATTATTCGTATCTACCATGAACAATGAATAATTCCACCAGGGACGAATCTGAACCCAGGAGATCAGTGTTGTTAATACAGATATTTGATCATTTTTCATGCATTTTATCATTTATGTTTATCTCAACTACATTTATATCGTTAAATAAACCTTGTGATGGTTGCCAATGTATATGCATGAAATGTTCAGGATTACCGACTGAGTCTTTTGCTCTTGGATTCCGGTTTTTGGCAGACCAATATCAATACACTCGACCTTGACATCATATTTTATCCGCAATTATTAGTATTCCATGATGCTTAAAATATTATCAGCAACTACAAATGTCCTGCTTTTTTGTATTAAAATGACCTCATGTAGTCAGATCCTTGGCAGTTTCTGGCACAGTGGTTAGAAGATTTTGGCGATAGCTACAATTATTCTCTCAGGTTCTGATTTAGTATTTTCATACAATTTAGGCCTCTGAGAGCAATTTAATTTGAATTGTTGAAGAATTTTGGTTTGTTTCTGAAAAACGTCATGTATGTACTCACAAGCAAATCCGATGTAACCCGGGAAGAAAATCGTGCTAATTCCCGCCGCAAGGTGGCCCCCCAGATTTGCCCTCTTATTTGCGTGAGGCCTGTCACGGGGATTTCTCTTGCAAATAAAATCAACAAGGACATTCAGCTTCAATATTCATCTGTATCACGTACCCAGAGGTCAGTAATCAAATATTGGGGGTCAACAGATGGTCAAACTACCATCTCCATAAATTCAGCAAATCATATATTTTTTATTTAATGTTGTATTCGGGAAGTGAATTTTAAAAAAAAGAAACAAATTTCTGAGAAGCCAAATTTATTTAAAAGTTAAAAAAAAACAATTTTTGCAGCAATTTCGGTGAAGTTTATAGTCTAAATTCGTTTGAAACCCGCTCAATCAGCAGCCGATTGCTTCCCCGAATGACTTATTCCTGATTAAATTCAAACGGTTCGGAACCATTTTTATTCAGCAGAAATAAACAAAAACAAAAAACAATGTTTTTTTAACAATGTTTTTTTTAACAATTTTTAGATGATGGATATTACCAAAAAAATTACGCTGCACAGAATCATTTGTTCCACCTTTGATATGCATATATTGTAATGTATATTGTTTATATAGTATATTGTAATTTTCCAATTAAAAAATAGACACCCGATTTAACATCTTTGCCGTAATTTAAAACCGTGTTTATTTGAAAAAACTATTTTTAATCCCAATTGATGGATTTAATACTTTAATTTAAAATGAGAATTTATTTCATTATTTTCTTACTACATACACAGGGTTAAGCTTGGCAATACTCTCAAGGAGGTATCAGTTTTGGATGAATTTAGGCGCGAAACAATGTTCTGGAAGTCTGAAAGTTTTTTTATTTAATTTATGTGTGAATATTTCTTAGTTATTTAGCAACACTTTCCGGCAAATCCTTAGAATTGCATCAAAATCGAGTCAGCAATTTGCAGAAACAGTTGTTACTTATCTTTACAAAATCGCGCTAACAAAAAAAACAGTGCATCATCATCGCCCTGGACATATTTTAGCTGTAACAATTACGAAAGAAGCAACGATTTCAATTAACCAGAAGTAAGTTTTGCTATTTCAACATGTCATTGACGTTCAATTTTACTGGCCGGCGTGCCTTGGTCACTGGAGGAGCTGGGGGTAAGCGATAATTAAAATTTCCTATTGTTTAGAATTTAATTTTTAATTCTTATTTTGAGCGCCCGTTTGGATCAAGTTGCGCGAATTATCAGGAGCCCATTTAGGTTCCAGAAAACCTAAATGATTAGAAACAAATTAATAGAGCAGAAAGTTACATGTACAATTTAAGTGGCTTGTTTTTACATTAAAGTTGTGATTTAATTCATCCCTTCCTATTGAGTTAGTCATGTTGTTAGCTCATACTTAAAACTAAATGTAGATACTTTGAGTTGTTAAAATTATGTCCGAATGATGATAATTATCGTTTGTTTCTGGCTCATTTTCCAGCCTTGGGAAAGGCGATCGTGAAGAAGTTTCGGGAGGCTGGGGCAATTGTTGTTATTGTTGACAATGATGAAAGGAGCATCGAGGAATTGCTTAAGGAGCATCCGACCGGTGTGGAGGTTCACAAGGTCGACTTGGCCAACTGGGAAGAGACAGCCAGGGCTTTGAAGAAAGTCGGACCTGTTCACCACCTCGTGAATAATGCCGGAATTGCCGGAGTCCCCGTGTCTTTCATGGAAATTCAGCCTCAAGATGTGGATAGGTTCGTATATAGTACTTACATCATGTCAATATGCTTATAAAATTCCAATAACTACATGCCTTAAATACCACTATATAATTATAAAAGGCCAATTTAAGTAGCCTCGAAAGACCTGTAGAAAATGAGTTTGGGATGCGGCAAAAACTTTGGTAGCTGTAGTTGTATTTATGTTATCGTATATATGTATATTATATCAAGAAACTGTAGTCTCAATGTAATCAGTTACTACTTATAGTGTGGTCTTTGGTTTAATAAATGCGTGGGAATATAATATAGAAAAAAAAGTAAACTTTTCTCTATATTATACAGAATCATGGACATTAACTTCAAGGCCATGATCAATGTGACTCAAGCCGTGTGTGAGGGGATGATAGAAGCTAAGCACAAAGGGACGGTCGTCAATGTGGCTTCCATTGTAATTTTATTTAATTATAGATAACATGTATTTTATTTGACAACTTAATAACTTTTTCTCCAGGAGTTTCCGGAAAAATCTCCATTAAGTATCTCTTTTCTCACTCAAACCTTTGGAGCTCTGTCTAATATTAGTATTCCTCCTGCACTCCTTACTTTTTTTTTGTGCGAAAAATATCGGCTTCTCTCTCTCCGTCGGTCCTTTTTAATCGCTAGAATGTACCCAAAGACCGAGGGTAATGAAGCTGCACTGAGATATCTCTGGCATATACTCCCTATATTAAGTCTCCCTTTCCTTCCCGATTTTCCAGAGCTCTTTTCCGAGTTAAAGGTTACTGAAATGTGTTTTTCTGGAAGTTTATAGGAAAATCTGGGCTCATTTCCTTAGTTGATACCATTTTGATTTTTTGTATAGATGTCTTCGTTAGCACATAGGAAAGTGTCATTGTACTCAGCCTCAAAGGCCGCCGTGTCCAGTTTGACCAAATCCATGGCTTTGGAACTAGCTCCACACAATATTCGAGTTAATTGTATCTCACCTGCGTTTATGGCCACGAATATGACCATGCCTTCTGCCGGGTCAGAGTCTGGTGGTGTCAAAGGAGATAGTAGTACTACTGCTGCAGTTGATACGACAAAGCTAACGGGAATGATGAAAAAATTTGTTGGCCGACAAATTGTTAACCGACTCTTGACGACGGAAGAGACAGCGGATCTAATTTTATATTTGTCTTCCTCCGCTTCATCCATGGTTGTTGGAGAGGATATAATTATTGATGGTGGTCTTTCCATTAATTAAATGCTACAAAAGTTCCAATTATATTTAATTTTGGTAATTTTGGTAATTTTTAATTTCAAACTTTGCCATCTGCCGCAAATTAATCCTGCACGGTTATGCAGGTTTTCAATAGTAGATGTTTGTCTAATGTCTTGGTCTAATGTATTCTGTTGTTGTACGGCAAATTGGAAATATAACGAGTACTTCACGGGAAGTTATCATGACACACGACCAAAGCATGTCGAACAAAGAATAAAAACCTGAAAATACTCAACTGACATCGCCTAAAACTGAACTTTATGATATAACATCATGTTACTTTAAAAACGAATGCTCTCATTGCCGTTAGGAGGACAGCCTAAAGCAGCGGTGCCCAACCCTGTGACCGCGGTCACAAATGCGCCCACACAGAGTTTTCTGTGCGCCCACGACCAT
>JAQGBT010007657.1:0-10725 GCA_034698585.1 Disparrhopalites patrizii
CTTTTTCTTCCATTCCTCTCTGCCTTTTATTCAATTTTTCTCTCTCCTTTTTCTTCCATTCCTCTCTGCCTTTTATTACATTTTTCTCTCTTTTCTTCCATGTCTCTCTTTTATTAAATTTTTCTCTTATTTCTTTCATTTCTCGCTCCTTTATTACATTTTTCTCCCTTTTATTACATTTTTCTCTCTTTTCTTCCGTGTCTCTCTTTTGTTCAATTTTTCTCTTATTTCTTTCATTTCTCTCTCCTTTATTACATTTTTCTCTCTTTTATAACATTTTTCGCACTTTTCTTTCCTTTTTCTCTCTTTTACTGAAATTTCACTCCTTTCTTCAATTTCTCTCTCTTTTCTTTCATTTCTCTCTCTTTTATTAAATCTTTCTATCTTTTCTTCCATTTTTCCGTCTTTTCTTTCATTTCTCTCTCTTTTCTTTACTTTATTTTGTTCCCGTTTTCTCTCTCTCTCGTTGCTCTCTTTTTTCATTATTCCTCTCTGTCTTTTCTCGGTTTGGTCCGACTGTTTCTCAACTTTTCTCTGTTTCACCGTCTCCTTCCCGATTTTGTCTCGATTTCTCCAGCTTTCCTCATTTCTTTGTGTCCTTGCCCTCGTCTCTTTCTCCGTATTTGCTATCTTCTTCTATAGCTTTTATCTCTTTCCTACCAATTTTATTCCGCTTGTTTCCTCTCTTTTTATCTATTTTTTTCCAATTAGTTCAGTTTTTTTTCTTTTTTTCTTTTTTCAATTTCCAAATGTTCTTTCACTTTTTTCATCCTCTGTTTTCTTTATCTTTGGTTTTTCCTTTGGTTTATTCGTCTTTCTCTCTCCCGTTCTCATCCCGTTGATAAAAATCCGTGATAGAATCAGTATAAATGTATTTGTTTTGTATTTGAATATGTAAATGCCAAAGGAAGAGATACGCACTTGTTATACATGTTGATTATCCTGGGAGAGATTTTTGTGGTCAAAGGAAAGTAAATAACTCATGATTTATGCCTTTCCCCCCGTTTCATCAGCCCTTCTTAAACACGTCGCCCATCAATTTCCCCATAGGTGTAATGATAAATTCCCTACCAAACAACTGGCCATACGGCCAAGATTGAGGAGAGAAGAGTGAAAAAGGTACCCAGGTTTTTGTTGATTCTGAGCCAAAAATACGAGAATTATTAGTCAAGAAAAAAACATAAAATGTTCACTTGAACCTGATAGAAAAAAAAAGTTCATTGAAGACAGAAAAACTTGGGATCAAAAGTGTAATTTGTTGATATTCCTTTGGTATTTTTTTTTGCTTACTCCTTTTTTTTTTACTCTGACCCATTTCCCCGTTAAATATGGTTGGAAAATGCAAATGTTTTCCTTTTGCCCTCCTTTGCATCCTGTATCAAAGTGAATGCTTAAGACATCATTGCAATTTGTTTCGCTCGTGTAAGAAGACTTGTTTTTTTTTCCGTTGGGTGTAACAAGATTCAATTCAATTAATGTTACTTTACCTTCCATTTGACTAGGCAGAATCTGCCAAATATTTCTTTTTGTTATGTTAAAAGTCTGACTCAGCACTTAGCACAAACCCGTTGGATACTAACAGCCTTTTTTCTCTATTAAAAACTCCACCAACAATGATTTGTTAATGTGGAAAGGAATATTTACAAAATGTGCCGGTTATGAATTTTCAAAGGGGAAACAAATCCGTTTTAATTATGACAACATAAACAAACATTTAATTGTGAAAAAATAAGCAAACATCTAATGTAAAAAAAATAAGCAAAAATTTCAGTGTAAAAAAATAAACAAACATTTAATTGTAAAAACATAAGTAAACATTTAATTCTAAACAAAATAAATAAGCATTTAATTCTTAAAAAAGACATATGTATCATTTAATTCTGAAAGGAAAACAAATATATTTTGATGGAAGCCAAGACAGTCTTTAGTTATAGGAAAGAAATTAATTAAATTTTCATATCCTTTCTCCTTGAAAATTTCCCACGCTCTGTATCTCTTTGCTTCCAAAGAATTCTAACGTAACGTTGCCGTTAATTGCAAAGATAAATGGAGAATTACGAAAGGATTTCAATTGAATAAAGTGGAGCAAAATTTTAATTAAATTTGATTGTTATGACGGATATTTAGCAAAGGAAGGAAATGGATTCAAAATGGTTCAAGTTCAAATGCAAGAAACAAAACAAAATTGAGATTTCCTGAACTTCACTGTACGCTTTCAGGCACTTTTTGTGGGTTTGTTGGCTGTGAACGAATTACAGATATATTTTTAATTAAAAAAAAATTCGGAACAATTATTTCGGTCCTTGTCACTTAAATAAATTATGCGTAATTTAATTTTTTTTTTATATTTCTAAAAATCAGCCTAAGTAATTAGAATTCAATATAAGTTTATTGAGGAAAGTCGCGAGCGGCGTCAAATCGAACCAGACAAGGATGATTGGCCTTTAATTTTTCACTTAATAAAAATTAAAGGAAGAGAAATTAAACTGTAGATACTGAAATTACAATTAACTTCTGCGGTGAAGATCATTTTGAGTCTTTCAATTTTTGGGGGAAAGTTTGGCTGTAAACAAAAACGCGATCCAAAAACAAAATATATATATGTATGTATATATTTGCTAATTGACTGAAAATAATTTTTTCTTTGACCCACAGCAAAATCTTTTTGTGATTATGATGAATTTTTAAAATACGCAAACGTAGATAATTTTCAAATAAATAAATTAAAAAAATTATAAATCCAGATTTTACAGCTGGCGTCCATAAAACGCATTTTTTTGTTTACGTACAAAATAACGCAAAATTTCAACGCCGTTCGTTATTTTTCTCTTTTTTTCTATAAAGGAAAAGGAATCAATGAGTTATAGATTCACATGTAATTTTATCTGATTTGGCATAAGGGCAAAAATTGTTGTTACATTTTGTACATAAAATCCAGGAATAATAAAATAATTTTTTTATTAATAATAAAGTTTATAAAGAAAACGGTGTTAAAGGTCTAAAAACGAACTTTAAACGTCTAAAGCAACCTTTTATAAAATTCTACAGCTAGAATTTATGAATTTAAATCCGTCCCTCGTTCTTTGATACATTTTGTTAGCGTAAAATAATGTATTTGTAATTTGCACCCCGCCAATTTAGCACCCTTTAACAAAGCCTCCGTCTAACCCCATGAATTTCCGCCTAGCATTTTTACCCCCATGCTAACATGTGATAAATGCCTCAACTAATTTCTGTTATACAAAGGGCAGTTTTACAAAAAAAAAAAATTCAGTACTCCTTTTACCCTGGCCTTTATTTCCCATTCAGGTTTATGGCAGGTAAATCAGGAAAATAATAATAATACTTTAATATGAACAGCTGAACAGGGAGTAAAGTTGCTGTTTTCGTTTTAAAGCTCTTGCCATGTCAGTTCAGTAGATGGGAAAAAATGGAAGTCATAGTTAAGAACAAAAGCAAAAATTTTTTTTTTAAATGAGCTTTAATCCTGGTTGAGCATGATCGTGTTGATACTGCTAAAAACTGACATATAGTCAAAAAAAAAATTAAACGAGGTTATTAAACCACCTCAATTACCGGTTTGTCTTTCGGGGCAAATATCTCTTTGTTTACGAATGCGAAGGCACAATTCTGTCGGAGACTCTCTTTCGCATGCCATCTGGTGGTGCTGTCGAGATATAAAACGCCATTAACCCTTTCATTTAGGGCGGAGTAGGTGGCAGTCCATGTCTTGCTTCGCGTTTCGTGGGACGTTTCCAACCCTTTCTGTATTTTTGTCAGTATTCCTTTAATGCCGTCTTTTGATATTGTAGACAAATATTCATGAACAATTATTAATTTTTGATTTCTTAGACATTTATTTTAAAGTATTAATTTCTGAAATATTAAAATATGCAATGCTCTTATAATTTTAAAAGTAATTTTGCTTTGAAATTGCTTTGCTGATTTGCTTTGAAATGGTAATTATAAAGGAGATTTTTTTTTCTGAAGTAATAAACATGTCTTCAATGTTTGTGTTCCAATAATTAATGATGAAAAACTGGTTTTGGAAATAGTAAAAAAAAATATGTTTGCTAAATTAAATTAAATTTATAGCACTATATTGAATAGCGAATAAGAAAGTAAATCAATTTTTTTTAATAATACACAGTTAGACGGTAATTTTATTTACATTCCTTTTTGCACTATTGTTAAGTATATATTCTGACACGGAAATGTGAAATTTACCATCTAAAGTCTAAGCGAGAGCGGCTTAAATTTAGAATAAAAATTGAAAGAACGGCATTCAATTCTTAAAGAATTCTCTTTTATAAAAGCCATTTACGGGTATAATTTTGGAAAATAATTATAACCAAAATTCCTACTAAGTTTTTACTACTTTAAAGACCTTTTTACTTGGTTTCTAAATTTAATCCAGCTTCCAATTAGAACGTCTTAATTAACAACTAATTTCGTTTGAAAATCAATTGGTTTGGAATAAAAATAAAAATGTGTCTTTAAATTCCGGGAATGTTTAAATCTTGAAAAACCGTAGAAATTGTGATTAAGAGCCCTTCAAGGACTTGCGCCAGAAGCTTAATCATTGAGAAAAAGCTTTTCCCTACCTGCTTTGCTAATTATTTATTTTTATTATTGTTTAATTTTCATCTATAACAAAAGTCGAAAGTAGTAAGCGTTGTAAATTATTTTTAGAGAATTAGGAAACGTCAATTCCCTTCCAAGCTCTTCCAAACGCTTTTAGACAATTAAATTAAAGCAGAATATTCATTATATTCACTTCACCCCAGTTGGAAAAAGACAAACATCATTCATTTCCAATTCAATTTGAATCCACGCCCAATAAACTCCCAAAAAAAGGTACTTATAGGAAGGAACAAAATAAAGAACGGCATTTAGTTCTTAAATAATTCTCTTTCATAAAAGCATTTACCCTTTATTTTAATTCTCATTCGCATCCCTCCAAAAGTACGTTTTTTGTCCCGAGAAGGTGCAAGAATTCCATCCGTAAACCATTCACCCATAACTGATGCGTGTCCAAAAGAAGGGAAAACATTGGTTATACTTACTTAATATATACATATGCACATATATTTAGGTATGCGTAAGGGGATAAGCACACACAATGCAACTGGGGAACTATACGTACGTACGAAAGCCTTTAAAGGTGATGTTTGTTAAACTCATTGTTACTCTCCTATATAGGATTACCCACATGCCTTCTCATTCCTGTCACACACACGTAAAGAGAGTCTTCTCGAGTGCTATTCATGAATGTGAAGGTATTTAAAAAGAAAAAAAGGGAGGGGGAGGAGGGGAGAATTTAATGCACGAGGAAAGACAGAGAATGACTTCACCTGCCCCGCCACGCCACAGATGTTCCCTTTTATTAGGAGTCGAAAGTCCCCCGAATAGGCAGTTATAAAAGGTGTGAATCGATTCTCCGACTCTGAATAAAGGGAATCAGAGAGAGAGAGAGAGAGGAGAGGTACAAAACGATATAGAGAAAGAAGGGAAAATAGGGAGACAGAAAAGGGTTACAATAAGACGGAGAGAAAGATATAGAGACATACAGGAAGAAACGGAGAAAGAAAGTGGGAGAAAGAGAGAGACAGTGAGACAGAGCGAAGGAAAAAATAAGAACAAGAGGCAGCCAAAGAGAGAGAAAAGAGATACAATGAGAGGGAAAGTGAGAGGCAGGAAAGGAAAGAGAGAGATTACAGAAAGCAGGAGACAGAGAGAGAGAGAAAGAGGGAGAAAATGACACCGAAAGAAAGGACAAACAAAGAGAGAGAAAAGGAAGCAGAAAAATCGAGACAGAAACGCAGAGAGCAAGAGAAAGAGAAAAAGAGGCATATAGAAATAGAGAGAGATATGGAAAGAGAGCAAGAGAAATTGAAAGAGACATAGAGTGAGAGAAATTGGAAGAGAGACACAGAGAGAAATACAGGGGCAAAGAGAGAGAGAAATTGAAAGAGGGAGAAATAAAAAGGACGAGAGAGAAAAACAAAAAGAGAGAATTGGGAGAGAGACATAACAACGAGAGACTCGAGAGAGAGAGAGAGAGAGAGAGAGAGAGAGAGAGAGAGAGATAAATACAAAAAGAGAGACTCAAGAGAGAGAAATAAAACGAGATGGACTCGAGAAAAAAAAAGAGAGATTCGAGTGAGAGAGAGAGAGAGAGATAAATGCAAAAAGAGAGACTCAGGAGAGAGAGATAAGTACAAAAAGAGAGACTCAAGAGAGAGAAATAAAACGAGAGGGACTCGAGAGAAAAAAAGAGAGATTCGAATGAGAGAAATAAAAAAAGAGAAACACGAGAGAGAGATTAAATAGAGAAACTCGCGAGAGAAATTAAATAGAGAGACTCGAGAGAGAGAGAGAAATAAAAAAGAGAGATTCAAGAGTGAGAAAAATGAAAAAGAGAGACTCGAGAGAGAAATAAAAACAGAGAGACTCGAGAGAGAGAGAGAGAGAGAGAGAGAGAGAGAGATAAAGTGAGAGAGAGAGTGCCAAATTGAGAGACAGCGACAGTGAAATTGAAAGAAAGAGCTGAGAGAAGTACATTCACAAAATCCCCGGAGAGTCTCATGAGAAATACGAAAGGGCTTCCATCTCCTACAGCGGAAAAATCACTCCTACTAAAATACATTTTTCCCATTCTCCATACAAGAGTCCTTCATCCCCAAATATAGAAGGAGATTGCCTGCTGATGATAATAATGTTTGTTTACACGAGACAGAAAAGAAACAAGTTGAAGAGTGGTAAATACAGGTGCAAAGACCCAAAGCGGTAATCCTTTTTTTTTCTCTCTCCCCCCCATTCTTTTCACCATTTGGACTGCGTTGATGCGTTCATGTGTTGTGTATGCCTACAGAGAGTGACTAAAGCGTCTCACAGTTTCTGCGTAGGAAGCTCAAGCATTTTTGGTTCTTTCAAGAATTCTCCGCTTCGTTTACTTTCAACTAAAATTACTACGGAGAGAGAGAGAGAGAGAGAGGCACCTGCATGACTTTTCCCAGGGAGGGATGAAACGGAGGATAGAAAGAGAGAAACAGCGAGAGAGTGAGAGAGTTGAATGAGAAAAAAACAAAAGTAATTGCAATTTTGTAATCACTATTGAAATATATCTTAATTGAATATCCTAGTTTGTAGATGGTTAGCTTGTTAGCAAGAGGGCAGAGGAAAAGCGCATAAGAGAATCGAAACGGAAAGACAGTATGGAAAAGAGAGGAGAAGGGTGGAGTGGAGATGTCCAAGAAATGGAGACCGATCACAAAATGAAGGGAGAGGCAAAAAATAGAGAAAAGTAAAGTAAAAATTACGATAATCGAAAAATTGGGGAGAAAAGAGAAAATAGAGCGAAAAAACAGACATGGGAGAAAAAATAGAGAGAGAAAACATTCTGAAAAGGAGAAGCAGAGCGGGAAAGAGAGAAAGAGAAGGAACGCGGAAAATAGTGAGAAAGGAAAATAGAAGGATAAAGAGAGAAAGAGAGAGAGACAGAAGGAAATTGAGGGAGAGAGAAATTGAAAGAGAAAGAGAGAAATTTAGGGAGAGAGAACAAGAGAGAGAAACAGAGATATTGAGGGAGAAAGAGGGGACTTGAGAGGGAGAAATTGAGGGAGAAAGAGGGGACTTGAGAGGAAGAAATTGAGAGAGAAAGAGGGTAATTGAGGGAGAAATTGAGAGAAAGAGAGAAATAGAGAGAGAAAAGGAAATAGAGGGAAAGTGATAAATAAAAAGAAAGGGAAATAGAGAGAGAGAGAGAGAGAGAGAGAGAGAGAGAGAGAGAGAGAGAGAGAGAGAGAAAGAGAGAAAAATAAGAGAAAAGGGAGAGAGAATGAAAGAAGAAACTTGATAGAGAGTTAAAAAAATAAGAGAAAGAGCGAGAGAGAGATTAAAAGTAGAAACAAAGAAAGAGAAAGATAAGAGAAAGAGCGAGAGGAAGAGAGAGAGAGAAGTAAAAAAGGGAACGGGAGAGACTACACAATTATGAATGAACCAAAACACACAAAAATAAAGTTAAGTCCCATGCTGTTAGGCTTCCTAAGCCGAATTCATCCCACTAACTACGAAGGGAATATTGAACGAGAAAGCTGGGTAAAACGAGCTAATCTACAAAATGCTGCAAAATAAAACAAACTATTCAAATTCCTCTCTGTTTTATTTCATCCTCATCTCTCTCTCTCTCTCTCTCTCTCTCTCTCTCTCTCTCTCTCTCTCTCTCACACACACACACACCTTCTCTGTCTTTCTGTCTCTCAATATTGTTCTGTACTCACTTTCTCTCTGTCCTTCTCTCAATATTCATCTCTCTCACATGCTCTCAGCATTCTTCTCTCTTACTTTCTCTATGTCGTGTCTTTCTCTCTTTCATTATTCCCGTCTCTCTCACTTCTCTCTTTCTCTCTCAATGTTCTTCTCTCTCACTTTATTTCTTTCTCTCTCTCATTATTCTTGCCTCTCTCTTCTGTCTCTCTCACTATTGTCTGTTTTTCTTCTCTGTCTCTGTCTTTCTCTCACTATATTCTGT
The DNA here is from genome assembly GCA_034698585.1 of Disparrhopalites patrizii. Lineage (NCBI taxonomy): Eukaryota > Metazoa > Arthropoda > Collembola > Symphypleona > Sminthuridae > Disparrhopalites > Disparrhopalites patrizii. The sequence continues at coordinate 8,534 of JAQGBT010007657.1, forward strand.
TCTTCTCTGTCTCCGTCTTTCTCTCTCTCAATATTCGTCTTTGTGTCTCTCGTTCTGTCTCAATATCTTCTGTGTATCTCTGTTTTTCTCTTGATAGTCTTGACTTGCTCTCTTTCTCTCCGGTTACTCTTCTCTTGCACTCGTTCTCTCCTAATATTCGTCTCTGTCTCTCTCTTTCTCTTACAATATTTGTCACTCAATCCTTCTCACAATCAGTATTCTTTTCTTAATATTCCGCTTTGTCTCTCAATTTCACTCTTCCCTCAATATTCTTGTCCTTCTCCATCTCCCACTACTTCCATTCTTCTCCTTGTCTTTCTCTCTTTACCAATGTCTAGACCCTCCTTGATATTTTCATTATTTTTGCAAATTTGTGTATTTTATCCCAGTATATAATGTATAAATAATCGTACATACACCGTTGTAATCTCTTCTAAATCACATACTTGGTCCAGCTCTTGTCCTTCACTCTTTGCAATGTACTTACTTAGATCTTTCCTGTCTAGAGTTATTTATAAATGTATACATACAAAGAAAACCAGGGCTACCTCAAGTTCACTAAATAACCGGGCACACACGTTGTCTCACATGTAAATAAAATTTGGTTTAAATAATTGCCCAGTGCATTACCCCCGAAAGAGTCGGAGGAACCCGTTAAAACTTGTCATGATATTGGAAGGCACGCACAATCCTTTTCTCCCTCTCGTCAACGTCTTAGAGAGGGAAGAATGTCAAATTAAAATGGGTACCTTGTATTTGCAAGCAATAATACATATAAGATGGAATAGGAGAGAGAGAGAAAGGAAGAAAAAAAGTAAGGAGAGACTCAAGATAACGGAGGAGATAGACCATTTTCCCTTCAAATGTAATGACACCATGTCGGGTAGAGGAAAAACGGGGAGAATTTTATTTAGCCCGGAGGAGACAGGAGAGATTCCGGATGACAGGGACGTGAAAGGCGTCTGTCGGGAGATACACGAAGCAACAAGAGTCATATAGGCCTAATCACACAATCCGTCCCCTCAGTATCCTCACACATATTATAAGCTCTCTCTCTCCCCCAGTAATTTCCTGGAATACTGGAACACACACTGGAGAGACGCAAAAGTACGCACCTTCTGGTAAATAATACATAGCCACGCGCTCTTTCATTTTGGAGGCATTCTTTCGCTTGTGTTTAGTGAAAGCAGCATTCCCCAGTTAATTCCTGGTGCTTACAGTTAATACTGGGAGTTGAATAAAAAAACGGGGGAAGGAAAGAGTTGTTGCAAGTATGCATTTTTCCGTCTTTCCCATTTCACTGCAGGGAGATGCAAGTCATTCTGGGTGACTACACCTTCTTTTAATCAATAGGAAAGCATTTGGGACCGGTGAATGGGGCGAGGGGGAGGGAGACGAAAGCAGGGGAGAAATAGAAATCAAAGGGATTGTTTCGCATTGAATGAAGAGAAAAGGAACACAAAAAACGAGGGAAAGATACAAGGGTAAAAAGGAAAAGGAAGTTTGGGGGAAAGAGAGACAACAGAGAGGAAAGAGAGACAATAAAAAGAAATAAGGTGAATATAGCAGAAAAAAGAGACGAGGATAAAAAAGAGAGAAAAATAGAAGAGGGAGAGGCGCGAAGAAAAAGAGAGAGGAATGAAGAAAAAAGAGTGGTAAAAGAGAAATAAAGGAGGGAAGGAAGACGGTATTAAAGGAAAATAAAGAGAATGATCGTGATAAAGGCGTAGTGAGTTTAAAAGGAGAATAAGTGCTGGGTGACTTTGAATGGGTGAAGAGATTTTTATCGTGATTAAAAAACGAGAATCGGAATTAAATTTCCCTTCTAGCTCCTCCCCGCTCACCCTCTCATTCCTCCTCAGCTGCACTCCACTCGCCGTAATTTTCCTTGGTGAAATTTTCCATTTCCGTGGGTGTCAGGAAATCACAATAAATGTCCTCGAGATTGGCTAATATTTTACGGGAATGATGACCACCTCCACATAACGGGGAGGGGACCTTTCCTCTCTCTCTGGGAAATGTATTGAGGAAAGTACTCACTTTGACTTTCTCCTTTTCTCTCCCATTTTTCTCTTTCTTTCTCTCTCTTTTTCTCGCGTTCTCTCTCTTTCTCTATCTTTCTCTCTCTTTTTCTCGCGTTCTCTCTCTTTCTCTATCTTTCTCTCTCTTTTTCTCGCGTTCTCTCTCTTTCT
>JAQGBT010007658.1:0-10724 GCA_034698585.1 Disparrhopalites patrizii
GTTTCTCTCTCTGTTTCTCTCTCTGTTTCTCTCTCTGTTTCTCTCTCTGTTTCTCTCTCTGTTTCTCTCTCTGTTTCCCTCTCTGTTTCTCTCTCTGTTTCCCTCTCTGTTTCTCTCTCTGTTTCTCTCTCTGTTTCTCTCTCTGTTTCTCTCTGTTTCTCTCTTGCTCTGTCTCGCTACATATCTCCAGAGCTGCCTCCATGTACTCCAGCCTCCTTTATGTAATTCCTCCGGACCATATCAGGTAGTATCTCTCTATCACCCGCTATTAAGTAACTTTCCGCGCTTTCTCCCTCCCCCACTAGAAGGAGGAAGGCTGAAGGAGAAGAGGAGAAAAAAACTGTGCCAAGAGTTGACATGGTCTCTCTGTTCATCCAGTAAATACAAGGGGGTTAGTCACAATCCTTGAAGACAATCTCCATGTGTATGTGTGGACCCACAAGTCTGAAGGGTAGACAAAATCTTATAGTTTTTTTTCTCAGATGACGACGACTCTCTCTCTCTCTCTCTCGTCCAGACGACTCTGGTAACTGTACAAGAGGAAGAGGTTCCTCCAGAATACAGTGAGGAAATAGTGAGTGAGAGAGAGAGAAAGAGAGCATAACCCAAACGGGGCGAGAGATTCATTCCTGACAAGGATAAATTGAAGCTGAGATTAATTTTCTCACTGTGCATTTCTCACGAGATTTCCCTTATGGATCTTTCAACACCCTACCAATACTGGAGATTTTACTTCTTTATATAATAATAATAATAATAACACAACTCCCTTCCTTTTCTCTCTGGCCCTCTCTCCATTTACGCCTGATGACGAAGACGGACGTTGTGTAGTGGGAGATGCAAGAAAGGGGGGAGATGGGAAAGGGGAAAGAGGGGGCTGAATGGGAGTAAAAAGAGTAGAATTTGGGGAAAGCAGTGCTCAGGTTAAAGCAAGGGAGATACGTATATTATATAGAAGAATGACAAAATGGAGAGAAACAAATAGTGAGAGATAAAGTAAAAAAGAACGAAGAAAGCAAGACGGAACAAAATGAAGTAAAATGAAGTGGGGTGACATTGAATTGATGGGAGGGAAAGATAAAGGTTACGAGAACATACAAAATGTAGAAACAGAAACATTTTCGAGGAAAGGGAAAGAACTGGAGGATGGTGGAAAAGTTAAAACACAGAGAGAGGGAAAGGGAGAGGAAATCAAAGGGCGAAAGATTGGGGCAAGCAGAAGAAGGAGAGATAAACAAGAATTCTGCGAAAGAAGAAGTAAACGAAAGATGGGAGAGAAGGAAACGGGAAAAGCGAAAGAAAATACAGACACCTATACGTGAATGAAGAGGTAGAAAAAAGAAAGTAAATAAAGGAAGACAAAGATAGAGAAAAAATAAAGGAAGAACTGGAACGCAGAGAGAAAAAAAGGACGAGAGAGGAAGTGAGAAAATACAGGAAGAGAATGACATTAAAAATTAGGAACAGAGAGAAAAAAACAATTGTAAAAGGAAGACGTACAAAGAGAAAAAAGTATGGAAAACAGAGGAAGAAAGACAGAGTTAAAATAAAGAAAAGCAGAGGAAGAGCGAGAGAAAGAGAAAAGAAAGGAAAGGAGATAAAGAGAAAAGGAAGCAAAAGAAAGGCAAACAGAGGAAGAGAAAAACGAAGGGAAAAAGAATAGAGAAATAAGATGGAAAAGAGAAAGAGAGAAAAAACAAGGCTACGCCAGATAATAGAGAAAGAGAAAAAAGGGAGTAAAAATATGAAGAGAAAGCCATAACGGAAGGAGATGGGAGAGAGAAAAGAGACGAATGAGAAGGAAGAGAAAGACAAAAGGAGAATGATAGAGAGAATTAAAGAGGTAGAATTAACGAGAGAAATAGAGAGAGACACCAAGAAGTGAGAGGAGAGGGAGTAGTAAAGAAGATAAATACATAGAGAAAGAAAGGAGAGAGAACATAAATGAGAAAGAAAGGAGAGAGAACACAAATGAGAAAGAACAGGGAGAGACATTCAAAATACGAAGAAGAGAGTGAAAAAATTAGAAGGATGACATAGGCTTGGAAAAAATACATGAAAAGAGAGAAAGGTTTAGGATGATTGAAAATAAGGCAAAAGGGAGAGAAAGTGGGAACAAAAAAAAAGGGGGCGAGAAGGCAGAAGGAAAGAGTGAGACAGAGATAATGCAAGAGCGAGAAAGGGAGAAACAAAGAATGAAAGGGAAAGAGGGAAGGAAGGAGACAAAGAAAAAGGGGACGAAAAGGACGGGGTTGAATTACAGAAACCAAAGAGAGAAAGCCGAGAAGGAATAACAGAGAGACAGAAGGCGGAATAGAGAGAGTAAGATGTAAATAGAAAAGAGGGAGAGATATGCCCAAACAATTTTATTTTCTTCCCCTTCCACTCCAAACCACACACACAAGGGTAAGAGATTGCTCCCAGAAAGAAAAAAAACTGCATTCGACTGAGTGAGTCATAAGGGAAAGCTTTTACACGCTCCCCCAAGTCCATCCCCAGAATCTCTTCCCTTTCCCCCTTCCTCATGTGTCAAAATCAACCATCTCCGTTTTTTTTAAATGCCATCAACCACTAGACGGAACAAAGATTACCGCAATTGCTTTCCCATGAACCCTTCCGGGTCCTCCATGGTAAAAAAAATGACAGGGAAAAAAGGGGAGAGCAGAGAGAAAGCACATCACGGACAGAGAGAGAGAGAGAGAGAGAAACCGCCAGAAAAAATAGGGCTACAGAAAAAAATAATTCAAGGGGAATTCTCGGCGGTAGTGGAAGGTCATACTAAAATCGGAGATTCGGAGATTGGAGAAAACCCGGGCAAAATGGAAGGCTAAGAAAACTGGGCAAACAAATGTACAAAGAAGTGCGTAATACTAAAAAACTGTATAAAAATGGTGTGCAAAATAATTGTTTTTTTTAGCAATTTTTTTTCACAAGACCACAAACTGACATATTTGAATCCCTTCCAAAATCCGACGGAATCCTGACATCCCTTTCAAAAATAGGTGGGAAGTAAAGGGAAAAAAAGTTCGCTGGCTGCATAAATCCACAAGTCAATTCTCACTCATCACTTTATTCTGGGGGTAGGAGACGACACGGAAAAGGGGATAGAAAGAAGAAGGGTGAATTGACAGGGTTCAATTGGAGATGAGATGTGTCTCTCTCCCTTTACAAATGACTCATGACAAATGTGCAAGACCTGCAGAATTATTTTGTCCTCTCCCGCCCTCCAATTCCAACCCTCCTAAAGCCGGGATTTTTTTTTATACCTTGGAGGATATAATCGCTCCCCTTCAAATGTCTGGGAAACTTTAATGTGTTCATCAAAACCCAATGTTTCCCAGTCGACACCTCCTACACGCCGTTTAAAAACGTTTCTTTTTCAATTTATGTATGTCAAAATGCCAACATTCGGCGATTCGATGGGAGTGGCAGGATGAGGGAACCTCCGATTTGGGAAGGAGGAAAGAGGAGAGAAATGGGGACGTTATAGGAGCTGAGCAGATACCAAAGAAGACAAGAGACAAGCACAAAGCACCAAACAGAATAAAGAGAAAAAAGAGAAAAAGAGCAAGACAATAGGAATGAAAAGAGAACGAGCAAGGAAACAAGAACGTAAAGAGAGAAAAGAGAAAAGGAGCAGGAAAACAAGAACGTAAAGAGACAAAAGAGAAAAAGAGCAAGGAAACAAGAACGTAAAGAGACAAAGGAGACACAGAGCAAGAAAACAAGAACGTAAAGAGACAAAAGAGAAAAAGAGCCAGGAAACAAGATTAGAAAGAGAAATCAGGACAAGACACCGAGAATTGAAAGAAACAAAAGAGCAAGAAATCTAGACAAAGAGACAAAAAGAAAAATAGCCAGAAACTAAGAACGTAAAGAGACGACAGAACGAGCAAAAATCAAACAAGAGAAAGAAAACCGGAAGGACAAGAAACAAAATACAGAAAGAAAACAGACAAAAAAGATAAAGAAAACCGGAAGGAAAAGAGACAAAAAATAGAAAAAATCCGAAATGAAAAACGGGAAAAAACCCGGAATGAAAAATGGCTAAAAAAATGGCTATTAAAAAGAAAATATTAAATAAAAGAGAAAGACAGAAATAGGCAAACTTATAGAGAAAGGAAAAGATAGAATTACCAACACAAGCAAAAAGAGGCGGCAGAAAGAGAAATTGAAGAAAAGACAAAATAGCCAAACCGAAAGGTAGGAAAAGAAAAATATGACACAAAATTAACAAAAAGGGCAGATGGAAGAGAAATAATAGAAAAAGAAACGCAAGGGAAAAGGGAGAAAGAAGGAGAAGGGACCAAATAAATAGAAAGACCTGACAATGAGAGTAGAGAGAAAGGCACCTTAACAAAGTCACCCAAAAAAAAACGAAATCTTGAAACTTGTCAGTCAAAAAGAAATTTTGTGGCTAACTCCAAGCTGTATCATTTTGAAGAGAGAAAAAAACATTTTCCCAACCCAAAACTTTCCGTCCTTAACTACTTCCTCAGCATTTCCATTTCCCTTTAGCGCACAGGACTTTGGGTCCTGTGGGAAAAAAAGGCGTGGGGTATTGGAAGGGAGGAAGAACAAGATCAGCATAAGTTGTTTAATGGAAAAACGTCATCATTACCAAATCAATTACATCCAGCCAATGCCCAAGCATGATTCACTGACTCACTTCCTTTTTTCCTGACCTTTCAACAATGACTGGAGTTTAAAAAAAAGTACATGTACATGCATAAAAGAAGTTTTTTTTTGTATGCGTGCAACTTTTTTTTGTTGGTGAGAGGACATAACTATTACGCTTTGAATCCAACTTCTTCACCCTGGTTCTACAAAGAATCATTACAGCGAGGAGGGAATGGGGAGTTGATATTTACGGGGAGTGGGGAAGGAAGAGACAGTAAGGAGAAGGGAAGAAATGGAGAGAGAGAGAGAGAGAGAGAGAGAGAGACAGAGAGAGAGAGAGAGGAAAGAAAGTAAGCCAATACTTTAGGAAGGGCGTTGAGAGGACGTTGAAATGCCGACAAGGTTTTTCATTGAATGATGGCTACCAAGTCGTCTGACAGTTTCTTAACACGATCTCCCAGTTACGTATACATTGTGTAAGCTTCCAGAGTGAGAGGGAGGGAGGGCAAGGAAGAGGGAAATTATGGAGAGCTAGAAAAAGTGAGAGAGAATGAGTGAAAGAAAGGGAGAGAAGGCAAGAGAAAATTAGAGGAAGAAATAAGGTAAACGAGATAGAGGATAGATATAGACACAGACACATATACCTAGATGAGATAAATACAGCGAGAGACGGATAGATAAACGAAGAGTGACGGATAAATGAGAGAGAGATACGGCGAGAGACGGATGGATAAACGAAGAGAGACGGATAAATGCGAGAGAGGGAAGGATAGATAAAGATGCGAGAAGAAACGAGACAGATAGAAAGGAGAGCAACAGAAGGAGACAGACGGATAGAAAGGAGAGCGAGAGAAGGAGAGCGAGACTGATAGAAATAAGAGCGAGAGAAAGAGAGAGAGAGAAGGATAGAAAGGAGAGCGAGAGAAGGAGAGAGACTGATAGATAAAGACAGAGCCAGATAAATGAGAGAGAGAGACTGACAGATAAAGAAAGAGCCAGATAAATGAGAGAGAGAGACTGGTAGATAAAGAGAGAGCCTGATAAATGTGAGAGAGAGAAGGATGATACAGAGAAGGATACATAAAGAAAAGGAGAGAGAGACGAATACATAAAGAGAAGGAGAAAGAGAAGGATACATAAAGAGAGATAAGGATAGATAAAGAGAAAGAGAGATAAGGATAGATAAAGAGAAAGAGAGATAAGGATAGATAAAGAGAAAGAGAGATAAGGATAGATAAAGAGAAAGAGAGAAGGTTAAATGAAGAGAGAAGGATAAGTAAAGAGAAAAGGATAGATAAAGAGAAAGAGAAGGATAAATAAAGAGAGAAGGATAGATAAAGAGAAAGAGAGAAGGATAAATAAAAAGAGAAGGATCGAGAAAGAGAAAGAGAGAAGTATAAATAAAGAGAGAAGGATAGATAAAGAGAAAGAGAGAGGAGATAGTTGGATAGAGAGAAGAAAAGAGAAAGAGAGAGAGAGAGAAGGACAGACGGAAAGATGAGGGAGAGAGAGACGGATAGATAAGGAGAGAAGTTGAGAGAGGTAAAGAAAGTACAGGAGAGAAAAAAGAAGAAAAAGATCGAGAGAATCAAAGAGAGATAAGATATACATACATAGACTGAAGCGAGATGTGGAAAGAAAAATGTGAGAGAGGACGACAGAAAGGGAGAGAGAGAGTGGAGAGAGAAGGATGGAAAGAAAAGGATGGAGAGAAATAAAGAGAGAGAGACAGAGAGAGAGAGAGAGGAAGGGAGGGAAGGAGAGAAAGATGGGAAGGAAAGAGTCTAAATGATGAAGTAAAAAGCAAAGACCATTTTATCGTCGCTTCTTACTTACTCCTACCCCTGACTTTCCCTATACACATTCCTACCTCAACTTCCTCGGCTACTTCATACACAAAAGCCCGTGGCATCTAATCACAGCTTCAAAGCTTTCCCCTTCCCTTTGCTCCTAAATCTATCTCGCCTTCCCCCTCCCTTGCCTTGATTTGTTTTTCTTCAACCGACGTCTCTTTTAGACGTACATACTAATACAAGGGACAGTAAAAATGGACAGAATAAAAGCTATATGTCACGGAATATGAAGAATCCACGAAAAACGCAAATACTGCGTGAACATAAGCGAGGGAAAGATTGGGAAAAGAAAATTAGAAATCATCAGCAGAAAAACAGAGAAGGGCGAGAAGAGTGAATTAATGGAACGTGCAAGGTCAAAGGAAGACGTATCGGGGAACATCGAGACAGCCGGAGGAAAAATGGAGTGACTAACAGGGAAAAAGTAGCAAATAACAGAGAACGGGAGAATGTACAAATGGGGAGAAGAAACTATGGAGATCAAGAAAAGAGAAAGAAGGTTGATGAGACGAGGAAAGAGTCAGATTCGAGGCAGAATCGCAAAGAAACAGAGGAATTGTGAGGGAAAAGAGCAAGATGTAAAATAGAAAAGAATGGTGTTAAATGCTGGGCAAAAGGATCCCTGAGAATTTCAGATAAAAAGTGTATTTTGATGTGAAAAAACTACTAAACGGGAACATCAGACAAGAGAAATCACTTGAGAAACCAAACAAGAAGACAAGAAAATGGGGGAAAGTCCAAGGATTACCACAGACTACTAAAATATAGGTTCCGGGTAGCCAATTGCCCTTTAGATTTGATTCCAAAGAAGTTTTTCTTCCCTTCTTCCTACCGAGGAAAAAAAATACATGACGAGGAGTGCAATCTGAAATTCCAAGTTGACAATATTTTACCTTTCAAAGCACGTTCAGAAGAGAAGGTCCGGGGAAGTCGGACGAATTAAAGACATAGAGAGAGGGGACGTGCAAAAGCTTTTTTTTTGCTTTGTAATAACAATGGACTTTTTTTAACTCCTTTCGAGTCACTTTCTGGACAAATAGCCAATGTCCACACCTTTTATATGGAGAATGAGGTCGTACTATTTCCTATCTTATGTATTTCCTCTTTCCCTCTGTCTCTCCCTTTTTGCTCATTCTTTCTCTTCTCTCTTTCTGCTCGTTATTTAATTTTCCTCTCTTTGCCTGTCACATTCTCTGGTTTCACTTTCTCTGTAAATTGTCACTGACACTCTCTTTCCTCCTTTTCTTCCCTTTCTCTCCCACTTCCATTCTGACTTTCTCTCTCGCTTGCTTCTCTCAACTTTCTATTCTCTTCTTCGGGCTTTCTCCTTTTTTCGATTTTGAATATTTTTCTTCTTTTAGTCGATTTTTTTTATTGTCACATTCCTCCAGTTTTTCTACTGTTCCCTATCATTGTCTCATTTTTCTGGATTTACTTCGCTCTTCAATGTCTTCATTATTTTTCTCTCACATTTGCCCATTTTTGCCTTTCTTCCTGGCACTGTTACAATTTGGGCTCATTTTTCATCTCGCTGTGTCCTACGTTCCTCTCTAATTTTCTCATTCCTCTCTCTTTCTCCATTTTTGTCCTTTAAATCCTCATTTCTCTCTCTTTCTCCATTTTTGTCCTTTAAATCCTCATTTCTCTATTTCAATTTTTGTCTTTGTCTTATTCATTTCTCTCTTTCAATTTTTGTCTTTGTCTTATTCATTTCTCTCTTTTGGACCATTTTTATTTTTGGTTTTTTCATTTCTCTCTTTTGGACCATTTTTGTCTTTGTTTTTTCCATTCTTTTGGACCATTTTTGTCTTTGCTTTTCATTTCTCTCTTTTTGTCCAATTTGTTTTGTCTTTAAAATTCTGCTGTCGTTGTCTTTCCGATTTTGTCTTTGTCCTTTTCAATTTCCTCCCTTTTTGTCCAATTTTGTCTTCGCCTTTTTCGTTCATTTTTGTCTTTATCTTTCTCATTTTTCTCTTTCTCCAGTTTCATTCCTGCCTTGACTTTTATTTTCGTTCTCTATTTATTAATTTAGTTTTTTTTTATAATGCGTTTTTGCCTCTCAACTCATCACTGCTTCTCTCGTTTCCAATTTTTCCCGCTCTTTCTTCCTACTTCTTCAATTTTCTCTTTTGGTTGCCTTGTTCTATATTTTCGGGGTACGCTCGCTATTTGGTCCTCTGTTTTTGACGGGCTTTCTCTCTCCATCTCTGTTTGCCCGTCCAGGAAACATCTCCAGTCAATTTGTCGGCCGTATTTAAATAGGATGGAGACAAACAAAAGGACATTGATATTCATTGGCCAGGAGGAGATTGTCAACACGAGTGTCACTTTATTTTCTGTCTCTCTCTTTCTCTCTCTCTCTCACTCTCTCTCTCTCTCTCTTTCTGTCTCTCTCAATCTGTCGTCAGGATGACAATGACAAAGATTCAACTCCAATTTGACACACATCCTCCTATTTTGCTCAACACTATTTTTTTCTCCCACTTTCCTCCCCATTTCCCGGAGAATGGTCATTCCCCTTATCATTTCCTCTCAAATAAGAGTCACTGGAGCGGAAGGAGGACAAACAACTTCCAGCGTATTCACTTCCAGCGCCCTCCTTATGGAAAATCCTCCAAATGAAGATTTCCAGGGGGATGAAGAAGTGGAAATAGGAAGGGGAAAGTGCGTTTATGAGGAAAATACGTAATCGGATTTTGTCAATCCACATAAAAACTGGAAGGAAGAAACGCCAGGAGAATATTAGGATTTATACCAAAGAACAAAATGTTACTAAGAAGAACATAAAAGTTATGGGAGAGAGAAAGAAAAATAGAGAAAGTTATAAATAAATTCTAATTTCTTAGAAAGAAAGTTTTTTTTGGTGGGATGGGAAAAGATGAAACTCTTTTACACGGTGATTGCCTCTCTGACTGATAAGCGGGGTTGAAATACGACAAAGGCATTTGTTATAATTCCACATCTCAACACGAACAGAATGAATATGAAATGTTTATATTTTTTTCATCCTTCTTTGTTTGTAGTCTGAACAAAAAAAAAGACTTTCTCCAGCTAAAGATCTGCTTTTTTTTAAACTCCAAGTGGATTTTCTCCGCTTTGATGATTTCTCCCACGCACAAAAGTGTGTATGGATGGAAATAGGAATTAATCCGACAAGTATTAATTTTTGGGCCTTTTACTACGCACGTATTAGCGTTTTCTACAGCTCATCATTTTCCTTTGGAGTTTTTAGTTGTATTTTTAGATGGACGTGAGGATGCGTTTTTATTTGGTTGCCAGTTGCCATATTGCACAAGCGTCTTATAATTGCCGCTTTTCCAACCGATGTACTACTGTAGATTGGAATTAATCACTTAAAAGGGTGATTTTTTTGGAGGGAATATTTTTTAAATACTTTGTACCTATTTGCATTCGAATTGCTTTGGGAAAGGGAGAATATGAAATCTTGGAGACAAATTTAAGGAAATGAAGCAAAACAGACGTATATGCGTATATGTGGAAAAAGCGGGAACATTAAATTAGTTTTCTCAGAAATCAAATTCGAAAGAAGTAAACTTCGAAAATATACGAGCAAGCACAAAACTCGGGAAGTTAAGGGAAAGAACGAGACAAAAACAAAAATAAGTAAAAATTTAGGCGTATAAATTGGAAGAGATAAAATATAAATTCAGAAATACATCAAAATCAAGGAAAATGCTGGAAAATTGAGGAAATCAAGTTAAAATTCGGCAAAATAAAACTTCAACATAAACTAATGAGAACATACAATTCCCAAAAATAACTAAAAATTCAGGGAAATGCAAATAAACACCAGAAAATAAACCAAAATTCAGTAAAATAAATAACCATTACAGAGCATGTTTAGAAATTAAGGAAAATAAATATCAAAGGTATAGAAAATAAAATTCTCAAAATAAACCCAGACTTTCGGAAAAATCAATAAAGAACTAAGAAAAATATACGCAAAAATATATAAAAAACCGTGAAAAACGTTCGAAAAATTAAATTGAAAAAACCCACGAAAAGCGATGGATGAAAGACATAAAAAATCGAGAAAAACGCTCGGAAAGATAAATACAAAACCAAGAAAAATATATGCAGAAGTAAATAAAAAGCCGAGCAAAGCGTTCGAAAATGCAAAACAAACGTTTAATGAAATAACTAAAAACCCGATAAACGTTCCAAATAAATAAAAAACCAACAAACGTTCCAAATAAATAAAAAACCAACAAACGTTCCAAATAAATAAAA
>JAQGBT010007659.1:0-10722 GCA_034698585.1 Disparrhopalites patrizii
GAAAGAGAGAGAAAGAGAGAGAAAGAGAGAGAAAGAGAGAGAGAGAGAACAAGACCGACTTTTCCTGGTGGTACTAGCTGGTTCCCACTGACTCCTCTGATTAAAGCTTTTATCCTCATGGATAGATAGATTTGATGACTTTGGGATGGTTGGATGAAACTAAAGTCCTATGGGAAACACTGATGGTAGTCTTTGGATGTGGCAGAAGAGGAGAAGTCGGAGGAGTTTGGATGGAAGTAGTATAATTTTGTAGACAAGCTCCTCTTCTCTTCTCTCTCTCTCTCTCACTCTCTTTCGTCCTGAACAGACTAAACCACTGATCCGTAAAGAGACGCTCCATATAAACATAATATTAACCTATAGCAAGTGCATACAACCATGTAGGAGGCTTCATGAGTTCTTTTTTTTTTTTTTTACACAAGACTAAACTACTAGATCTGGTTGTCCTTTTTGCACTCATCTATTCCTTTTATCCTTCGAGAAACTTGATTTCATTCTCACATATTCTTTTCTCTCTCTCTCTCTCTCACTCGTCTTCTCATCGTGAGCAACATCCCCTCTTTAGCCGTCGTATAGTGGTAGTAGTGAGATGATGATGATAATGATAAAAAGAGGAGAGAGAGAGAGAGAGAGAGAGAGAAGAAAAAAAAGTGCTTGAATATTTTTATGTTCCCTCCACAATTTTCTTCTCTTCCCTTTATTTCTTAATGCTATACTTCATACGCGACGATGTGTGCATATTACTCTTCTTTTTTCTCTCTCTCACTCACTCTCTCTCCTTTTGCTCTCTGTACTTTATGATTTATTCATTTTTTTTAGTCTTACGCAATATCTGAGGAATTTTCCTTGTCCCTTCATGACTACGTGTATGTTGTATATGGGAGAGATGCATACATTATACCTGTGCTAATACGCTTGTAGAAAGAGAAAAAGGAAAGAAGCAAGTCGTCTTTGGTGCTTTAGTTTCTGCCCAATGAGAATAAATGTGTCCCTGATTCTGATCAGGAGATACTAGTACTAGCTAGGGCTTTACTTAAGTAAATAAAATTCAAAGCGTATTATCTCTTTCTCTCGCTCTGTCTTTGATATTTTAATGTATAATCATGTAAGGGAGAGAGTGTTGGAATTTCTTCTTCTTAAAAAAAAAAAAATCCTCAACTCTATTTTTTTTTCTTCAAATGTTGCTCCTGTCAATGTTAAACAGCTTTGGTCTCTCGGTATATTTCCTCTCTCTCTCTCTCTCTCTCTCTTTCTCTCTCGCTCTCTTTTGCTCTCATCCTACCTGAGAGCTTAGGGTGATTTGGTGAAAAAAAAATATGCAGGTACTACGTGAGTAATTACACGGCGCGTATATACAGGACGGTTGATATATTAAAGCTGAGGATGTGGATGAGTTTCATCAATGCGTGGGTAAAAGATTCCACTCTTTTCCATTTTCTGCATGAGAACTTCACAGAATTACATGCATCATCACCATACTAATTTGCACACCATCCTTCTTCTTCTTGGTCGTCTTCTTCTTCTTCTTCGTCTTCTGAGTTTTTGATGTATTTTTTTCCTCGTCCTCTCCTCCTCCTCCGATGTAGACTCATTCTCTCCCTTTCTTTCTCTCTCTCCTTGCCCCCATAGCCTTGATCCAAATGTAAAATGTGGCTAGTTGATAGCAATTTTTTATTTTTTATTTGTTGCTCCTTTCGTTGGTAATCTTGGAAAAAAACAATACTTTGACTAATCTGGGACATTATCCATATTCCAATAGGGACCGGCAATGACAGAGATACCAGGGATATACATGGAGAGGGAAAGAGATAGTATTTATACAGAGAAAAAGAGAGAGAGAGGATGAATAGGTGCACAAAACAGAATTCACCCCACCATTTCAGGTCTTCACCTTTCGTGCAAATGGGAAGAGAGAAAATTTTCATCCTAAAAACACAGCTTTATGTAGATAGATGATCTTTCCCACAGTAAAGAAGGAAAGATTTAATGCACGAAAGGATGGATGAATGCCCTTTCCATGCTGTCAGAATTGTTTTTGTCTTTTACTGTAGGCAAATATTTTGGAGAGAAAAATACAAAGGTCTAGAAAATATGCGTATCAAAATATAATGCTTTTGTATACGTTCAGGTCACACATTTTAAAGGATCACATTCCTCTGCAAATTGGAATGAGCAAAGGAGCTGAAGGGAAAAAAATGGAATTGTAAACAGGGAAGTTTTGTGTGTCCAGTTGCAACACTTGTCATTGCACGACCGAGATAGGAGATTTCCGGCAATTTGGTCATACTTTGGTTAGTGTTATTATGACAAATAATGACAATGCTTGTTTTTTAAACGTCCGTATGACCTTTACATTACATTTCAGGAATAGAGATGTCACGCATTGAAACCCATGTTTTGGCCTGGCCGTAAAATGTTATAATTAGTAATGAATATGGGTGATCCGAGGGCTGAGATTACTGGGGAAGAGCACACTTGCAGAAGGGGAAGAGAGGAGAGGTATAAAGAGACAACTATTTCTATCTTTGTCTCTCTCTCTCTCTCACTCGCAGATGCAATAAGTGACAATTATTGTAACTTGTCCACAATACTGCCAAAAAAATTGACAGTGAGCTCTTATCAGTGTTTGTCCATAGGTACACCGTGTCAACTCAACCTTTATCTCTCCCTCTCTCACTCATTCTCTCTCTTATTTCTTCTCTCTCTCTCTCTCTCTCTCTTTGTAGCTGTGTAAACTTGTAGAAGCGTGTAAAAACGTCATTGCCTGTTCCGTTGCCTTATGTTGTATTGGTTTTTCCACCTTTCCCCCTTTTTTCTTTCGTCTCTATATCTTTCTCCTTGCTTCTCTTTACATTTTACACCCATTTTATCTCTCTCTTACTTCTCTGTATTTTATTCTTCTTCTCGCCTTTTCCTTTATTCTATGATCCTGTTTGTTATTTAATTTTTTTTGTTGTGCTCTATTTTTTTCACTCTTTGTTTTTCATTTTCTCTCCCAATTGCTCCTTTTCTCTCAATTTCTTCTTTTCCCTCTTAATTTTTCCTTTCGCTCTTGATTTCTGCGTTTCTCTCTCAATTTCTCCCTTTCCCGCTTAATTGCTTACCTTTTCTCTCAATTTTTTCTTTTCCCTCTTAATTCCTTTCCCTCTTAATTTGTCCTTTCCCTCTTAATTTCTGCTTCTCTCTTTGAATTTCTCCTTTTCCCATCTTTCCTTCCATTTCGCCTCTGAATGTCTTCTTTTCTATCTGAATTTTGCCCTTTCTCTCTTAATTTCTCCTTTTCTCGCCCGATTTCCCTTCTGCTTCTCTTGATCATCCTTTTTTGCGTTCACTTTGTCCTTCTTTCTCTTCACTTTCATCCTATTTCTATTTCTGGTTTATCTCCTTGCTACTTTATTTCCCGTGTCTCTGTCTCGTTTGTCTGACGACTTTGTCCTCTTTTTTTGCTCTATACAATTTTCCCTATTCTGCTTTACACATCTCGCCACACCTCTCCTATTTTACTTGGTTGGTCGCTGGCCTCTCTCTCTCTCTCGGCTTTTCATCTCCAATTCTGAATGTCTGTACGTCATTATTTTCCTATCTCTACGAAATACATTAGGTGTGTGCAATATCAATAGCGGAGCCATAATACTAGCAATAATAACTCGAATTTTTATTCTCTTTGACATCCCCGTCGGACACGTGAAAACAGCAAAGACAATGAGAGAAAGAAAGCAAGAGACATGGTGAGAGAGAGAGAGAGAGAGAGAGACGGAAAGAGATCCTTTTTTTTTTTTTTTACTAACAAACCATAATAAAACTGGAGCAATAAGCTGAAAGAAAAACGAGAAGTCCATGAGAAAACTGATCCACTCGTCTCGGGTGATGATGATGATGATTACAACTATTAGCGTTATTTCATTTTCGGTTCAAGTCTAGACCGCGATGATGACCGACTCGTTGATCTCTTCACAGGCTCGATTTATTACTTGACAACAAAAATGGTTTTTTCTATTATGCACCTAACTCCTATACAGCGTATGCAGAAAGGGGATGTGATGATGATGCGTTTGTCTCATTCATCATGACGGGTGTTCCACCGGTGAAGTTGTCCATTATTAATCATCCTCATAAACGAGGCACTTTAGTCAAAGAGATGATTCCGTGTATCTTGTCAAATATTTTACTCTTGTATACGTATTTGGAAAGATAAAATAGCAATTTTTTTGTATATTTTTTTGGTCTGCTAATCTCCGTCTCTCTCTCTCCCTCTCTCTCTCTCTCTCTCTCTCTCTCTCCATCTCTCTCCATCTCTTTCAAGCTTCCTCTCTCTCTCTCCCTTTATTTGTGTTGTGACCAGATAAAATGAGAATGTCCACCTCTCATCACCATCCATGATCTCTGTGTATGGTATGAGAAAAAACAATGCACATCTTTAGGGATGATGATGAATCTATGGGAAGATTATGTGTGTCTGGCTGCACGAGGAGAGATATTAGGGACAATTCCAAAAACACACTCAGGATCTACAAGGATATACATTTGTACCAATATCCAGATACTGCCAATCTCGGTTACAAAAATAATAATAAAGATCATTACCAATCGTGGGAGGAATCCATTGACTCTGTCAACAACAAAGATTATGAACATAAAAATATTTTACGCTATTCGCAGAGCATATAATAACTCCTCATGTTTTTTTTTTTTGCTAACAGGTCCAATATTTTATTGCTTGGTACTATCAGTCTTTACATATAAAAAGGATTGTACACGCAATGATTGTCAACAACAGGTACATGTGCCTACAATGTAATGTACATACACACATGTACATATATGTGTAAAGATTTTTATTATTAGTATTTGTTGACTTTGCCACACACTCTCCAGTCCAAATAATTAGCCCGTCTCATTCCTTCTTCAACCTGGGTGTTCGCCAATACATTTTGTACCTTTCCTGGAAATGTCTCAAAATCAGGCTGGGGAGACTTTCTTCTCAATTGACTGATACGTATAATCACAGGCAGACATCTTTAGACTTGTGCAGGAGTAAAAAATTAATTTAATTTAATTAAAAAAAAACATTTTAGCTAAATTTTGAAATTAAACAAGTAATGTAACCGTGAGAAAAAAAATTCGATAATCTTTCAACATTATCTCTCTAACTTTAAAAATAATATTAAGAATCGTTTCCATTTGGAGAACGACGAACCTCCCGGGACAGGAAATAATATATTCAACAACTGAAAAAGGCTGACAGGAGGAAAAAGGAAGGGGAAATATTTTTCAGATAGGGCTAAAAGATTCACTCAGACGAAGTAAAATTTTATTTGCATCCTTCGTAATTGTGACATCACACCCAATAATCTTAATTGGTAATCGTCTTGATTGATGAATATAAAACACCTGCACGGGTCTGTACATGCTCATTAGGTTAAATAATAAAATGCAAACATGCTTTCACTTTGTAAAGACAGTTTTTTATGAACTTTTACAAAAATTTCCGGAGCAAAATTCTACCAGATTGTCCTAAAGCTCACACAGAAGCTGTGAAATAGGAAGGAAATTTATGACTTTCAATAATCTTCTTGACATCTGAATTGTGAAATCTTATATGATCCTAATTGTGACATCACACCAAATAATCTCAATTGGTAATCGTCTCGGTTCATATAGACCACCTGTACAAACGTCTGTACACGCTCATTAGGTTAAAAAATAAAATACAGACATGCTTTTACTTTGTATAAACACATTTTTTTAGAAACATTTACAAGTTCCAAAGCAAAAGACGGCACCAGATTGCCCTAAAACTCACACGGTGGCTGTGAAATCAAAATAAAATTTATGACTTTCAATAATCTTCTGGGCATCTGAATGGCAATAATGTACCGACGTCTCTGTCTTGCTACGATTCTTTTGTAGGTGTCACAAGATTTTTCCACATAAATCAGGGTACAATACGACATTTACACGATTGAACAGAATGAGTCTACCGCAGTGTAAGACATTTTTTTTTTACAGGAGCGAAAATAATTACATTAAAAAAAATATCCCATTTCCGTCTCTACTCTGCATTTTGTTCAAACCAAGAAAAAAAAAAGACTTCACACAAATATAAAAATGTCATTAATTGTAAGAAGCACTGTATTTGGTCATTCATACACATTTCTTTATATAATACTGGAGAATTTGCTTGTATAAAAAATTATTTCAAGAATATTTCTTATTTATCCTACCACATGTATGCATACAGAACGCAGGCTGTGTTCAACCCATTCAATTACCTGGATGGTAATCTGTGCAATGAGAACATGTTGGACCAACAAAGAGAGAAAGACAGAGGGAAAGAAAGGTACCCAGACATTTTTTTTTTCCTTTGGGAGAAGATGAAACTAAAAGATATTGTATTTATTTTGCCTTGAATCCTCTTACAAGTAGGGTGCTAAAGGCATAAAAATTCACAACGCTTCCAAGCATTATAACTTGTCGCTAGACGGTATAGCCTGGCAATGAAGTCCTTATCGCCATACACCTTTATGAAGTAATCATAAGAGAAAATCCATCTCTACCTTTCAACTAGGTAAATATAGGTATACTTGACGAGGAATGATACATTTATTACTTAATTAATTGCCATCCGTACATGACTTCACTCCAATTATTTTTTATTCTCTTCTTTTTTATTCTCTCATTTTCAATGCTATGAAGAGAGAGAGAGGGAGAAAAAAAAGAATAATTAGTAGTTACTGATTTACATTTTACATGCGTGTTTACCTTTCCATTTCACTCTGATAACTTTTTTTTTTTATTGACACGTTTTTTATGGGATTATTCTTGCTCCCATCTCCAGCCTGTACGGCGTACATATTTACCTGGGGGAAGAGAGGAAATTTACAACGTTGAATTCAAGAGGAATTGTTACACTAGAGAAAATCTACAAAGACAAATCACATAGAGACAAGAGCAAACCTTATAATACTAAATATAGTACAAGAAGATTATTCCTCAACCTTTCCTCCTCTGAAGAATTTGTTTTCAATTTAATTAGTAAAGTAGGAAAAAAAACGTGAAATCCTAGAGAAAGCATTAGGTGTCTCAATAAAATGTCCTTCAAAATTATGACAGGATTGTTGTTTTTTTTTTGTGAGGATTAAGTCCAAGCATTTTCCAGGCGTGTCTCTATATATGTATTCCATTGAATAATATAGGAGGAATCTCAATGGAAAGACTCCGCACATGGTCTCAGTATTCCCCCTTTTCTGGAAGAGTTAGCTCTTGTTTTCTAAAAGGAAATACAAGGAGAGGGAAAACATCCTCCATTTTTTCTATTAATCCAAAGAATAATAATTTTCATTTCACTCACATGCACACACCGTCTAGTAAGTGCTTTAGTATATCAAGAGCAGACGAACCTAGAAAGAGAGAGAGAGAGAAACAAGGATTTAGTAGTAGTTTTTATGCAAAGAAATTTCTTGAGCAAAGAGAAACACGTTTCTCTCTGTTCCCACCAAAAAATCTTGACTCTGTACTTATGAGAGTGATTTAAGTAGGATGAATTAATTGCTTAGCCATATTACTACTATCACACTGTGTGCTTATGTACGCCCGCACAACTTCTCATCATGTGATGAATTGCATTAAATATCAAGCCTCCCTCCACTTCTTGCGTTCTCCCAACAAATGCAGAGAGAAAAATATGTTAATGTGATGGAAGGAATATGATATTACATATGCGAGAAAGGAAAAGGAGGGAGAACAGAAAGGAAATGAGGGGAAAAAATTCATTTCATACTCAAGATTCAACTAGGAAAATCTCTTATTAGTCTGGGCTGGTGAATGTATAGGAATTTCCCTATTTCTTGTAAAATATAATTAAATTTACGTGTCTTCCCATACTTTGAAAGTGTCGTGGGTTGCCACAAAATCAAATAGACGATCAAACGTATACTTTAAGATTAGTATGTGGGATAGAAAGGATATAACAAAGGTCTTTTGTGATGGGAGCTGATCCTACATGATTTTTTGAAGGGGAAGAGCAGGATGTGTTGGTGGAGAAAACAGAAAAAGGGAAAAGAGCGGGTCTTCAAATGACTTCGCAAAGCTGTCCGTCTTCTCTCTTTTTTCGATGTCACACTTTTTCCCACTCTTTTTTCTCTTCTTTTCTTCTCAACTCTCCATATCTATATATTTTGACTGTTTTTCTCCTTTCTCCCCTCACTTCTTCTTTTCTGTCTTTCCTCGAGTTCTCTGTCTCTCGTTCTCCTTTCTGCTCTTTCTCGTCTTTTGATCTTTCGCTCCCTCTTTTTTCTTTCTTTCGATGTCTCCACTCTTTTCTTTCTCGTGTCTCACATCGTTGCTCGTTCTGCCTCTCACTTAATTCCTCTCGCTAGCTTTCAGTTCTCTCCATCTCTCATTTATACTCGTATCTCTTTCATTGCTTTCTCTCTCATTGGTTTTCTGATCTCTTTCCTTCCTTTCTCTCTCATAGGTTTTCCTATCTCTTTCATTTCTCTCTCTCATTTAATCTCTCTCCTCTTTCATTTCTCTCTCTCATTTAATCTCTCTCCTCTTTCATTTCTCTATCTCACTTAATCTCTCTCCTCTTTCATTTCTCTCTCCCAGTTAATCTCTTATGTATTTCTCTCGCTTTTGTTTCTTCCTCTCTTATCTCTTTTATTTCTGTTTCTCTGGTTTCTTGCTCTCTTATCTCTTTTATTTCTGTTTCTCTGGTTTCTTGCTCTCCTATCTCTTTTATTTCTCTTTCTCTTTTTTCTAGCTCTCTTATCTCTTTTATTTCTCTTTCACTTGTTTCTTGCTCTCTTACCTCTCTACCTCCTTTTTCTTGCACTCTTATCTCTTCCGGCTATCATTTTTTTTTTTTTGTCATTAATTTTTCTCTCGTGTTTCTTGATCTCCTGCCTGTCTTCCTCTTCCGTCTCTCTCATTTATGGATCTTTTTTATTGCTTTTTTACCTCACTCTCTCATTTATCACTCTCTTAGCTCTTTGCCACTTCTCTCTCTCTCTCTCTCGTTTATCCCTTTTTTCCTCTGTTCCCACTCTCTTCTGTCCCCTGCCCTTCTGTAATCTCTTGATTTCTCTCTTCTCTCTCCTTTCTTCTGTCCCATGTCCCTCTTTAATATCTTTATTTCTCTTCTCTCTCCTTGCCTCCCATTGAACTTCTCTTTCCTCCCTTCTCTTGCTGTCCAGCTCCAGCTTCCTTCATTCTCCAGTCATGTGCCACTCTCTTCCCTTCTCTCTATTGTTTGTGTGTAGCTATCTGTCCCTCCCCATGTGTTCCTGCCTCCTCATTTTTTGTCCTTTGATACAGATAGAAGCGTGTGTGTGATCAATATGTGAAGGAGGAAGGAGAAATGTAGAAGAAGACTTCAGGGAGGAAGAAAGAAGACGAAGGGTCTAGGATGGAGGGGGAAAAAAAAAGAAGTGTAGACCGCATCATGATGTTTGTTTCGTAGTTGGTCATGTTTCCTTCGAAGCATCCGATTTCCTGACTCAGAGTCAAAATATCATCATATTTGCCATATGCTTTACAGAGGAAATGCGCTCACTCACCTTGTTCCATATATAATGGTATGGGAGAGAGAAAGAGGATGCTTTTAACCCTGTGTCAGGCTACAACTATACGGTATATTCCCTTTTGTTGAGCACACTATATACTAGTGAAAAAGTAGAGGGAAGAGAGAAAACGTGGAGGAAGAAGAAGAAGACGCAGAAAGAACCCGCGCCACAAAAAGACAACAACAGCAAAAAAAAAAAAAAAAAACTTACAGTAACTTTTTACATGTGTCCATGTGTAATGTGTAAGTACTCGCCGTCACAAAGAAAAAAAGAGAGGCAGAAAAAAGGCATAATATCTAATAATGAAACCACACAACCCCTTCATTTTTTCTAGCTGATCGCACCCGCATTATATATTTACGGAGTGAGTTACATATGCATGTATATAAGGCGTGTGTATTTATTTTATGTGCAACAACACACCAACACACACACACAAAAGAATATAAAACACTTTACGGTCAGGGGACGTGTGTTTGTCTGTGTGCAAATACAGAGAGAGAGAGAGAGAGAAAGAAGTGAGTCCTAGTGCATAGTAGTATATGATCAAGAAAAAGGAGGAGGTAAGTAATCAAAATGATCAAAGTGGAGCTCCTACCACTCCTATAGTATAATACCACCTCCTGTCTTTTTTCCTTGTCTCTCTCTCTCTTTCTCTCTCTCCCTCTCTCCAATACATGCGCGTATCAATATTAGACATATGCTTCCCTTTCTCATATGTATGTGCCCTGATATAATTATATGTCCTTCTACGTGTCTGTGCTCAATACGTGGGCTACAGTCTTGGGATGACTACGAGAGTGGCACACAAGCCATCACCTTTGTAAAAAGATTTTCTCTTGTTTCCAACTTCCGCTTTTATGGTCAAAATCAAAAAGTTTTTTCTCGGCATGATTTTTACTCAAATCATTCCTCTCTTTCCCCCTATTTTCCTCTTTTTCTCTCTCTTTCTTTCTCTTCCTCTCTCTCTCGATTTCTTCCTCTCTATTTCTTTCTCTTCCTCTCTCTCTCGATTTCTTCCTCTCTATTTCTTTCTCTTCCTCTCTATTTCTTTCTCTGCCTCTCTATTTCTTTCTCTTCCTCTCTATTTCTTTCTCTTCCTCTCTATTTCTTTCTCTTCCTCTCTATTTCTTTCTCTTCCTCTCTATTTCTTTCT
>JAQGBT010007660.1:0-10722 GCA_034698585.1 Disparrhopalites patrizii
GAGAGACAGAGAGAGACAGAGAGAGACAGAGAGAGCGACAGAGAGAGAGACAGAGAGAGAGTTGAGAGATAAAAAATGCCATGAATTTCTACTCAATTCCACCTCTTCTTTTCTTCCGTCCTCCTCATCCTGTCGGAATTCCTAGTCCGAATGAAAGGAAAGAGAGAGAGAGAGAGAGAGAGAGAGAGAGAGAGAGGGAAAAAATGATCCTGGTGGTATTTTCCACCCTTTCGGAATTGCAAAGGAAGCAGAAAAAAGGGGGAGAGAGAGAAAGTGGGTGAAAAAAAGAGAAAGTGAGTATGTAAAATAAAAGATGATAATTGTAAAGATGACTTCCACGTAGTAAGGAGAAGCACATAGAGACTTCCTCTATGATGTGTCGACAGTCCACATAAAAGTGTCATTTGTCTTCACTGTCTTTCTACCTCCTCCTCCTCCTCCTCCTCCTCCTCCTCCTCTTCTGCATACAATGTCCCCTCATCCTCCTCCTCCGCAAGCAGGACATTATTACCCATAGTACATTTCCTTATCTTGCCCCGCGACTTCCGTCTCATCCTCTCTCTCTCTCCCTCTCCCTCTTTGGCTCTCCCACTCACTCAAAGTGTTTTATAAGCTCGCACACGCACACACATAAAATAGAATAAGAGAGGGAGAAGAGCGAGAGGAGGGAAAAAGTTATTCCCCTAATTTATACCCATCTCCGTAGGTGCACATACCCACATACAACAACTTTTACTTCCCCCGTTTTTTATTATTATTATTCTTTCTCCCCCCGCTTCCAGATATTATGATGGGTCCAAATACGCATATAAGTATACACACACATCTATATACATTTGGTACATTATCAACCGTTTTTTTTACTCGGGGACGGGAGGGGGACCAACTCTCATATGGGTACGTATTAGTTGGTAGTAAAAACTTTTTTATGGAGGTAATATATAAACGAAAATAAAAAAAATGAGGACAGCGTAGTTGAAAATAAGAAAAATATTTTGAGAGTGGATAACTTTTTTTTTTATTATAGCATGTGTATTAGATCAAAGACCAAGTTTTCCTTGGCTGGAAGCGCTTTCCCATATAGGAAGAATCTATGGAGGTATTCCTTCAGGTTCAAGGATATATGAGAAAGCCATATTGGGGCAGAAGGGCGAGATGGGAGAGATAGAGAAGAGAGCAATGGGAGGGAGACAATTGCATAGAACGAGGAGAGAGAATGAAATATAAAGAGACAGACAGAGAGAGACAGGAAGACGTGGAAAGAGAGACAGAGAAAAAGGGAGAGAGAAGTACATCATGAGAGACAGAAAAATCGACAAACTAGCTTAAACGACAAAAATAAAGATACAGAAATGCAAAAAAAAGAGAAAACAAAGCGAAAGACACAAAAAAAGAGGCAAAGCATCATAAAAGGCAGCAAGAAAGAAGAACAAAGTGAACAACAAAAAATGAGAAAAAGTACCATAAAAGGCAGAAAGAAAGAACAAACTGAAAGAGAGAAAAAAGAGAGAAAACATCATAAAATACAGAAAGAAAGACGACGAAAAATGAAAGACAAAAAAAGGGAGAAGACATCATAAAAGTCAGAAAGAAAGACCAAGAAACGTGAAAGACAAAAAAGAGAGAAAGCATCATAAAATGCAGAAAGAAAGAAGAACAAATAGAAAGACAGAAAAAAAATAAAGAAAGCATCATTCAAGGCAGAAAGAAAGGAGAAAGTGAAAACACCAAAAAAGAGAGAAAGCATCATGAAACGCAGAAAGAACACGAAAAAACACGGAGAAAAACAAAAAGAAATAGAGATGGAGAGAATATCTGTAGGCCAAGCTATCAGAAAACCATACCAAGTTGACTAATAAGTAAGAAAAAAGTAATACAAATCAAACAAAGCGGTGTGAAAGGGAAGCCGCCGGCAAGTTAAATAGATGGAAAGAGAAGAAAACAACGGGTGGGAAATTGCCTAAGGTAATTATAGGAGATACAACAAATGAAGGAGAGAAAGGAAGAAAGGCATTAAGAAATTAGCGTACAACTAGAATGATAGGGAAAACTACCGAGAAAATAAAGCCAAGGGAAAGAATGGGTGTTTGGTGAGAGAAAGTGGACAGACGGCGTTCATTCCCGGAAGGGCCAGACTACAGCGGAGGATGTGGGAGGTGAATGAGAAAGTCTTTTCAAGTGTGAGGCATTAGAAAATGTATTTAAAAAATGGGGAACATCCAAGAAAAAATATATATATATAGAGAGAGAGAGAAAAGGATGAAATGGTGGTGTGTGTTGGATGAAGTTCTTGTAAGTCTGAATGTGGGAAAGGGATGAAGTGGAACTTACTTTGTTGGTCTTTTCCCTTCACAAGTAAATCCTATCGTCTGGGATGGAGAAGAAGCAATCATATAGCGTAACGAAGATTTGATTTTCTCCCCAGTTTATTTTCTCCTCCCTCCCTTGGTCGATTGGTGTGGGGAGGAGGAGATGAGGGGATGAGGAGGAGTGCGAGTGGAGGGGGGAAAGCTCCATCTTTTCTATTCCCATAAATCATCACATATCACGATTTCGGAAGCCCGTAGTTTCCTGCTAGTTAATAATAATAATAATTTCCTCCCCCCCAAAAAAATTTCCCTCTAGTAGGGTCTCTCTTCTCTTCAAATTCTTCCTCACTTTCCCTCTTTCTCTCTTTCCCTACGTCGTTACTTACTTTTTTAATCCTCTTTTGCCCATTGAATCGGAAATATTCTTGGGCCTTTTTGTATTTCACGTATTTTCCCCTCACTTTCTCTCTCTCTCTCTATGTAAGTCTCTCAATCTCCCCAACTTTACTCTTTGGGTGAGTGTAACACTTTAGTGGTCCCAAGTAGCGGGTATTGTATTGAGCCATAGAATACTTTTACTTTCCCGTTACTTGCAAATTATCATGCTTTCCCCGTTTCCCTCCGGGGTTTCTCCTTGACTCAAAAAATGCTCTCTTATCCTTTGCTGTCCTTTCCTTGCCCACAGATTCTTACTTTCTCCGCGTTTTTCCATTCCATTTTCCGTCTAGTGGCTTCTGTCGTCCTTCCCCTTGATCGTCTCTACCGTCCAATGTATGTGCTTTATCTCTCGGAACCTCCTGATTTCTCTTCTTAAATCTCCCTCTTCTTAAATATCTCTCTTTCTCGTTATATCTCCCTAATTTTGTATTTTTTTCATTATTTGATTTCTTCTGCACAAGTTTTTTTGTTCTGTGGATTAGGTCCTCACTTTCCCTGTTCTATACTTCTTTCGTTATCTACCACTTTTTTTCACATTTTCAGGACTTTCCCCATTTTCCCTCTTTCTCTGCTTGCCCCATTGTTTTGTGCATTCTTACTTTCTGTTTCTTTCTAACTTTCTCCAATTTTCTTGCCTTCTCCAATTTACTACTACTCGCTTTCTTTCAATTTCTTTTTTGCTCTCTCGCATTTTATTTCTCCTTTTTATCCATTTCTGTCTCTTGATTTTCTCAATTTTCTCGTATTTTTTCAATTTCTCGTACTTTCTCTTATTCTGAAATTTTCTCTCTTTTTTCTATTTCTAATGCTTTCTCTTATTTTGCAATTTTCTCCTTTTCTCTTTCTAATGCTTTCTCTTATTTTGCAATTTTCTCTTTTTCTCTTTCTAATGCTTTCTCTTATTTTGCAATTTTCTCTTTTTCTCTTTCTAATGCTTTCTATCATTCTGCAATTTTCTTTAATTTTTTACATTTCTTTCACTTTCAGTCTTTGACATGATTTATTTCAATTTCTGTAATTTTCTGTCGTTTTTCTCTTTCTAATGCTTTCTCTCATTCTGCAATTTTCTTTAATTTTTTTCATTTCTTTCACTTTCAGTCTTTCACATGATTTATTTCAATTTCTGTAATTTTATGTCGCAATTTTCTGTCCCTCGCTCTCCACTTGTCTTTCCCTAATCTCTAATTCCCTGTCTTTCACGACGTTTTGTGTGACTTTCTGTTCAATCCGTTTCTCCATTTGCTCTCGACTTCTCTATTTATTTCTGGTTGTATCTACCTGGCTTTCTCCCATTCTCTCCGTGTTTTTCCTGCATCTCTTTTGCTCTTGTAGACCTTCTGATTTTCGCTTTCTCTCCCTTTCACTTTGCTGCTACTGCTTACATTTTCTCCCACATTTCTCCCACATCTTCCGTTCTTGATTTTACTCTCGCGTCCTATTTCTCTTTGTCCTTTCTCCCCCGGGTTACTCCCTAGCTCCCTGTTTTTCTCCTTCACTTCTGCTCTCTCCTACTTTATTATCTCGTAGTTTTTTCTTTAATTGAATCCCTAACTTTCTACTCTTTATTTGTCCTCGTGTTTCCCATATTTGGGGCTCCTTTGTTATCGTCTCCCTGGAAAAGCGGCTGGAGTCACGTCTCTCTTTGCTCCAACAGCTGTTCCTTATCTCTCTCTTTATCTCCTTCCTCTCCTTTTCCCCTCCACATCGTCCTAGGTTCCTCCTGTACGATGGTGCTGTATTGTAGTGGAAGAAACGGAGAAACAATAATTTATATGCGATGACCCATGTGGAAGAACTCATCTCTCCTATAAATTTATCTAGTATGCTACTATCCGGTCCTCTACACATAACTCAAGACGGAAGAAAAAAATGAATGGTGCTGCATACCTTCAATTTTCCATTTCTTTGCTCGCCATAACTTTCTCTCTCTCTCTCTTTCGTTTCTGAAAAATAATTGGAAACTTATGCTCGTTTTACCATTCTGCCCGGAATTGCCAATAGAGTGGGGGATCCTACAAGGCTGCATTCATTATTATTAGTATTCTGTAAGAGGAATATATATCTGTGCTTTCTCCCGGAAACTCTTGCCCTATTTATGACTGCCACCTGAGCACAGATAAATTATGATGCACTTTTCCCCGCCTCCAGAAAATCCCTGGCCATTCAGAATGGTTTGTGTGTGTATGTATGAACAAAAGTGAAAGGATTCAACGCCGTATTGACCAACATTTTTTTTTTCATTTTATTCAATCTTTTTTTTTTGTTTAATTTTCCTTGTGTCTTTCCATAGTACAATTCGGGTAGTTATCAAATGGTTAATTTTATATTATTCATATCATATAATCTTAACAGTTATTATATTTAGTGAGTACATTTTAAATAATGTCTAAAGTATCCCAAAACAATGACCATTTATTGAGAGGTCATTTGAAGGGGGAGGAGCAGGTCTAAATGTACATCATTTGAGTAAGAAACCGCAGCTATAGACTCTACAGTTGGGTCAATAAATTAATAAATTAATCCCTCTAAATTTACACCTTATTTTGTATGTCAACCGAGTGTATATGAGAAAGTAATGTACACATATTTGTAATGTGTGATCTGAAAGGAGTATTTTTGTGATGGATCTTCATTCTGTTTTGTCCGTGTGTGTATTTGTGTGTGGAAAAAATTAAAAAAAGGTTCAAAACAGCCTTCATTTGTCCTATTTATAACATTCAATTACATAACTTCAATTCTAAAATTTAAAGGCAGCCTCTTTCCAGCTGTCCCTCTTTCCATTCACTATACTCTTTTGACAGGTGAAAATGTTTACAAATATTCACTTCTTCGACGCAGTTTGTAAGCTTTTATTTTGGTTTTAGTATGAAAAAAACACTTATGCATCCCATTCCGCTGTATATTCGTATCCTTCATCCAATTACCTTTCCCTTTATTTTTTCAAACAAAAACAAAATGGTGGAAGGGTCCGGGTTTTCCTATTTATGAACCTAAAAGTCTCATAATAGCAATAATGAACACAGGGCTTATATACATACATACATACGTGCAGGCCAAGGGGTGAGGGGAGAGTCTCGTGGATTTTTCTTCCCATTTCTTCTATTGTATTTCTACAGAGACGAATTGGTAGGTTTTAGCTCCTGTAGGTACTTTGTAGATCTTCACCTCTCGCTTCAAGGGTAGTGGGCGGGATTTTCAAAGAGCACTAGGCGGGCTTAAGGGGCACCTTCTGGTCTGATTGAACCCGCCTGTCGACGGTCATGATTGTTCTCAAGGTTCAGCTTTCGCGTCCAGGGCGTCCTTTGTCCTTCCAAGGCGGGACTTACGCTTCAAGAGCGAAAGTCGTGATTAAAGGGCGGGACTTATGTTGTTATTGCAATGCTTGTGCTTCAGGGGCGGAGCTTATACTTTAGAGGCGGAGCTTATACTTTAGGGGCGAAGCTTATCCTTTAGGGGTGGAGCTTATACTTTAGGGGGTGCAGCTTATGCTTTAGGGGTGGAGCTTATGATTTAGGGGCGGAGCTTATACTTTAGGGGCGAAGCTTATCCTTTAGGGGTGGAGCTTATGATTTAGGGGCGGAGCTTATACTTTAGGGGCGAAGCTTATCCTTTAGGGGTGGAGCTTATGCTTTAGGGGTGGAGCTTATGATTTAGGGGCGGAGCTTGTAATTTAAGGACAGGGTTTATGATTTTCAGTGGAATCGTGAAATAAATGTTAAAAAAAAAAGTAAAGTCCCACTAAAGGATTAAAAGCTCGACTTGTGAGATAAAAAGCGATCTTGTACGCGGGGAGGCATGGATAGTTTTGTGTGTGTGCAGAAAAGTGGAGCTTGTTGATAATCAAAGGAGAATATGGGGTGTTTCCGGGGGATGATTTGAGGGGGTTGACTTCCCTTGGTGGGTTTTTGTAATGTGGAGATTTGGTTAAGAATAGAATGTGAAGGGATTTCAGACGGTGGTCTCCCTATCAATACGAATATATTCAACGGAATGGGCATCATATCAAGAGAGTGGGTCGTGGGGGTCCATTCTCTCCAGGCGTCGATCGAGACTGCCGATGCCGTGCTGGTGATGATGACTCCGCCTGAGGGTGCTCTCCCGGCTCGTCCCCCGACTCGTCGTCCCATCCTTCCCCCCGTGACCATTGAGCACGGTTCGCTTGATGAAGAGGCAGAGCATGACAAGGCCACAGCAGACGAGGGCGGAGACGATGGCGGCCGCCACGGGGATGTACACGGCCGGACTCATCAGCTGGCTGATGGTGAGCCAGAAGGAGTCGCAGGACTTCTCGTCCGACAACGTCGTGGGACAATGCACCTCCCCGTCACACCACAGCCTCTCACTGATACAGGCGTTCAGTTCGGGACAGAAGGACTCGCAGATCTGATTTTGAATGGACTGCTGATGTTGCTCATGCGGACTCACCATGTCCCCCGTCTCACCCAATTTCTTTGTGGGGTCCAAGATGACGGGCGGGTAGGCCCCGGGGACTCCCGCGCCCGAGGCGGACACATTGCGGAAGAAGAAGGAGGAAGTATCCTCCAAGCCGGGGATATTCAGAGTCTTCCCGCTCTTCGCCTTCTCCATGTTGAGGAGGGCAATCTTCATCTTGGCGGACATGAGCTCCAGCCACTGGATCCGGTAGGATCCCAACTCCCGTCCGATGAATTCAATCACGAATTTGGGGGGCAAGGAGGGATACAGTGGGGATTGGAACTGGTCGAAATCCTCGGAGTAAATCTCCACAATCTGCCCCGCCTTCTTCGTCATCTGCTGGAGGTTGGAGGCGGGGCAGATCTTCTGGATCCGCTTGTTGTTCCGGTCGTAGATGAAGATCCGGTTCTTGGTGGTGGGACACATCCGGTTCTCGAAGGAGGTGGAGATGAAGGAGACGTAGTCCAGCCCTTGGGAGGCATTGAGGGCAGTGGTTCGGTTCGTGAATCGGTAGTTGATGCCGGAAGAGGTGGAGGAGGGCGGCGGGGAGGAGGTCCCCGTGTCCATCATGGTGTAGCCCGGGACCCTCAAATACAGGCTGTAGCCCTCCCGGGCCTCAATGATCCAGGGATAATGCTCACACGTGGGGGGCTTGTCCTTGAGCCCGTGACTGAAGGAGCTCTCCAGGGAGATCATCCCCGACTCGGTCTTCATGTAGTGATTATCCCCCCGACATCCCCCCGGCTTCAACTCGTACTCAAAGTAGGCGTAGAAGTTCTCGTGGGAGTCCTGACTCCGCATGTTATTCACCGTGAACTTGATGTGGACCTTCCGGCCGAGGAAGGTGAAGTAGAACATGGGATTATTCGTGGAATTCCCACAGATGCAATTCTCGTGAGAGGTCAGATTCACGTTCGTCCAAATCTCCTCTAGGACCTTGATGGAGGCACTGGGCTGCTTGAGGCCGAGGATGCCCGGGCCGGGCCAGATGGAGGCGGGAGGGGCGGGGGCGGAGGGATCCCCATTGAAGCCTCCAGAAGAGTAGGATTCATTGCACACATACCGGCCCGTCTCGAAGTCCGTAAGGGTGTTGCAGGGCCGATCTCCGAAGGAAGTGTTGAGGACCTTCAGATGGAGACTCTCGTAGGACGGGAGGGTGAATGTGTAGACGCAAGTGAGGTTCGTCTTCCCGCCCCGCCCAAAATCGAAGACATCGTCCGAGGTCCGGATGATCCCCCGAGTGCTCTTGATCTTCGCCAGGTTATAATGCCGATTGCACGTCCCATCCGTCCCGGCGTGACGACGCACGAACTCGTAGTTGAATTGGTAGTGCAAGGGACGGAGAGCAGTGCCCTGAAGGTCAATAAATACATTGTTTTGTAATTTCCTCAAATACCCACCATTTCTAAATTTATGTCCTTCATTTCCCGGCAACCCAATTTCCGGAGGAAAAAAGATTCCCCCATATTTTTTTCAATGTAAAAGATGCCCCAGGAAAGCGATCAAGAAAATGGACAAAGGACGAAGACGAGACCGGTGGAAAAAACACCCGTAAGAGGAAACCCAAGGAGATAAGAGAGAAATTGAGAGAGAAATCGAGTGAGAAAGAGGAGAAGAGAGGAAAATGGAGGCAAAACCCAAAATAAATAACAGTCATAATTAGAGCTCCGAAGGAATACGATAATATTTGAATTCGAACCGAATTCAAACCGAATCGAATCCAAATGTTCTGGATTCGATTCAATTCGTATCGAATCCGAGTACAAGTAGATACCGAAATTGCTTCCTAAAACGAATCCAAACCGAATACAAATCTAGAATGAGTATTTGTATGTAAATCCGAATCGAGTACGAATTCACAAAATAATTGATTCTAGTGATCGGTATTGATTTTCCACAATTTGCCTAAAAGGTGCGAAAGGCTCTTAGCACACGTATTTAAAATTTTAATTTTACGTGCATTTAGTCACTATTGGGGCATAAAAGTAGATATTTTGGATTGCATTCAAATCCAATTCGAATACAAATCCGAATAGAACATTTTTCCAATTTAAGAATCGAATGCAAACCGAATTCACATGAGAATGCCGATCATTTTTCAAATCCAGTTCGGGAGCACTATTCCATTCGAAAAATCACTCCGAATCCAAATAAAAAATTGTAGCAATAAAAAAGTGGAATTTTCAAATTTGAATAGATTACAAACAAAATCTGGAAACTATTCGATTCCTTCGATTCCTTCGGAGCTCTGGCCATAATAATCAGTTGATTAATTAATTAATTATCGCCCCGTGAGGAAATACCACGAAAATCAGGTGGCGAGATGGAAAGGAAGGTGGAAGGAAAGGGCTGAGAATGAATGGGAAGAAAGAGACAATGATGCCGGGTTTGCATGGGTGTATCTACAGTGTGTAGAAAAAGGAATAGGCAGAGGGAAAGTCGTGAATGGATCCGATTGGAAATGTCTACATAGATTTAATATGTACACACATATGATAGGGAATGTGTGTGTAGGGAAGGGTGCCATACCTCCATAAATTGTTGCTCAATAATGAGTCTGGAGCCGGCGGAGATGTAGGACTCATTGGCGGTGCAGGCACGAACCAATCTCGTCTCATTTTGAAGAGCTTTGTGGTCACACAGTCGGGGGAGTTCGTTATCACAATAGGTAGCTAGGAGCGCATTATTCCGAGTGTCGATCCCATCCCAAATCCTCAGGCGGGTCGTGCAGTTCCCTTCGTACTCCTTCGAGTCCTGCACGTCATACACAAGGAAGATATACACATGTTATTTCTAGTCCACATCCCAGCATTACATAGCCCTCATATACTTATCTATATACACATGTAATAATCACGTCCAATCCCACACCAATCCCATCACTTTCAAGTCATATCAACCGGGCCCCATCTGTACTCGCGGAGAGATGGAGAGAAAGAGGGGACGTTGGAGAAAGTTAGAGCAAGCCAGGGAAAGCTGGAACGGCAGAGAGAAGTTAACCGGAAGGGTGAAAGAGAGCAAGTGAGAGAGAGAAAATGAGAATTTGATAGAGAAAGGAGAAATTGAGATAGAAAGCGAGAAATTGCGAGAAAAAGAGAGAAATTAAGAGAGAAAGAGTGATATTGAGACAGAACGACACAGATAAATTGATAAACAAAGAGAGTAATTGAGAGAGAAATCACGAAATTGAGGGAGAAATCGCAAAATTGAGAGAGAAATCGCGAAATTCGGAGAGAATTTGAGAGAGAAAGAGAGAAATTGCGAGAGAAAGCGATAAATTGAGCAAGAAAGAGAGAAATTGAGAGAAAAGAGAGAAATTGAGAGAGAAAGCGGGAGAAAGAGAGATATTGAGACAGAGACAGATAAATTGATAAACAAAGAGAGAAATTAAGAGAGAAAGCGCAAAATTGAGAGAGAAATCACGAAATTGAGAGAGAAATCGCAAAATTGATAGAGAAATCACGAAATTGAGAGAGAAATCGCAAAATTGAGAGAGAAATGACGAAATTAAGAGAAATCTCAAAATTGAGAGAGAAATCGC
>JAQGBT010007661.1:0-10716 GCA_034698585.1 Disparrhopalites patrizii
GAGAGAGAGAGACAGAGAAAGGGAGAGAGAGACAGAGAAATGGAGAGAGAGACAAAAGAAAGAGAGAGAGACAAAGGTAAGAGAGAGAGACAGAGAAAGGGAGAGAGAGAGACAAAGGAAAGAGAGAGAGACAAAGGTAAGAGAGAGAGAAAGAGAGGGAGAGACAAAGGTAAGAGAGAGAGAGAGAAAGAGAGAGAGAGACAAAGGTAAGAGAGAGAGAAAGAGAGAGACAAAGGTAAGAGAGAGAGAGAGAAAGGGAGAGAGAGAGAGAAGGATACTAGCAAGAGGAAAACAGAGAAATCAAGCGAGAAGGCAAGGAGAAAGAGAAGGATACGAGACAAGGATATGCAGAAACGACAATAAAGTGATATTCATCATCTTGCGCATCCATTAAATGCAATAAAACTTGAGAGACATGGAGGGTATGGAGAATCATTGAGAAGAAGAAGGAAAAAAAACAAGAAACGTTGGCGTTGGCAAAAATTTTCGTCCAAAAAGTCTTGAAAAATATGTGTAAATGCGAAGAAAGATGTGCATATCACACCGTTTCCTAAAAAAAAATCCACCAAAATGTCTCTTGAAAACTCATTTGCCTTGAGAAAAAATCTACGTAATACACATTATGGGTCCAACGTGCATAGGACAACAAGTGCGTGTGTGTATGCCGTGTGCCATAGCTAAAAGAGATGTGTATACACAAAATAAAAAGTGACAACCCCTAAATATTTCATGCTATGACCCCGTGTTGTGACTTTTGAACAGGAATTCACTCAT
This sequence comes from Disparrhopalites patrizii, assembly GCA_034698585.1. NCBI lineage: Eukaryota > Metazoa > Arthropoda > Collembola > Symphypleona > Sminthuridae > Disparrhopalites > Disparrhopalites patrizii. The sequence goes on from JAQGBT010007661.1 coordinate 775, forward strand.
TTTTATCAGTCATAATACATTGCACGAGTCCGTCCCTCTGGTGTGGCGACGGTAGACATTGAGTGTATTGTAATGACTAATAAGTTCATAATAATATTTCCACCAAAAAAAAAAAAACACTCTATAACCATGCTATAGAACATGTGGAAAAGAACGCAATTAAAAAAAATTGTTTCAAGTGCTTTAGCCCACATTTACTATACCATTGAAAGTATGCAGACAAAATGCAAATGGTGAGGAGTGCAGTTTTTTTTTTTTGCTTTGCTTTCATTACCAATTTCATAATGTCGTATTCCACACGCTCAAGTATCCATGGCTTGTGCGACTTTACATTTGTTTCTATACTAACCACCATAGTCTAATAATGTGGTGGTGTGAGGAAATCAAATAATACGCAGTCCACATGGAGTGGCTCGTGCAGTTTTAACATGCTTTTGAAGTAAGACACACATTTTTTTCAAATCACAATTATTTCCCAAAAACACCCCACATTTACATTTGTCACATGCCAAAATACGTATTTAGGACGCCTCATGCCTCACATTCTTTCTGTATTTCCCTCTGTTTCCATGTTATTTTGTAATCATAAAAAAAAAACTGTGGATGTGTGTACCCTTATTATAACGTGATGCTCACGATAACGTCAAACGAACTTGCCACCATGGGATTTTTTAAAAAAGAGATGAACTCAATAAATTTGCAAATTTCATCATCCATTTTTTTCTCCTCATTTTCCTTCCCAGAAAAAAAAATGTCTTACAAAATTGTACGACTCCTAGTCTCCTAGCAATAAGTATTTTTAATACTGAAAAAGGGGAAAGAAATTCACCAAAATTTATAATGGAACTACCAGGAGAATTAGCAGACGGAAATATTTTTAAAAATGTGTTTCTCTCCTATTATTTATCCTCACATTTATCAAATAAAAGGACCAAAGACGGCGCAAAAAAAAAAAGAAAAGGAAACTACTACGTCGCTCCTCGGGTTGATGTACAGTTTTTATTAGTGCCAAATCCACGTTTCCCCCATCATTATTTTAGTATTGTTATCCAATAAGTTCAAAGACAATGTGGGTAAGTACGTGAATTGGAAATTGTCTGTAGTGGGTTAACAGTAGAAAAGAGAGAGAGAGATAGAAAGAGAAGCGGATGGTAAATTGTAAAAAAAAAAATTATTATTATTAAAGAAGGATGGTGATTTGTTGATGGCAATAACGTGAGCCGATGACTCTTCCCCTCCTCCTTCTCAGTCACTAGGCAAAACCAGTGTGAATTAAATACAATAAACCTTTCCCCCTTTTTCCGAGTGGATGCAAAAGTGTGAATTGTTTATAATTTGCCAGCATCCCTAGAGTCACTGTAATGCACTTTTGTGACTCCTCATAAAAAGTGCATAAAAAGTGCTCCTTCATTTTTAAAGCAGCTACACACACAAAAAAAAAATGTACGTACTCAAACTACCATTGTATATCCGCCCAATTTACATTCTACGTACTTACACCCAGAGACACATGTGTTCTTCCATCACGTTCTTCATATGACGGAGTTTGAATCAAGTCCAGAAGGGAAGCCAATGTAAGAGAGAGAGATAGGGAATTTATTTTTACTGATATTTACCTAGGTATGTACGCCTAGCTAATGGCGAAGTGGAAGGAAAAGGGTTGGCAAAGACGCAATACAAGTGGTGGAGCTCTTAGGTCATACGACTTTTACCCCAGGAGCGTAAGAGAGAGATAGAGAGAGAGAGAGAGAGAGAGGTAGGGCTGGGGGAAATCAGCAAAAGCCGCACCAACAACATGTCTGTTGAGACAACCTTGATCCATTGTTTAAAAAATACGAAAAGAGTCTATATACTATATATATACCTCGCATTTTATTACACTATTGTTTTTTTTACATAAATACATAGGTGTGTATTCTGTGTACATTTAAAAAAAAAAAGAAAAACAGACACAGGCAAAGGCATTAAATATGTAACTCGTCCCGGCTGGAAATGCGTGCGAATGGAAGCAAGTACATATGTACCTATGTATGTAAGTGCTGCGTTAAAAGCATTACATGGAAGTCCTGGAACGGGCAAAAGGCGCATCTACAGCACTTAAAATTTTATTTTCTCCAGTTACATCATTTCATTTTTATTTTGTCCATCTACACCATTCCGTTTTATTTTTTACTTGTACACCATTCCATTTGAGTTTGTCCATCTCCACCATTCCATTTTATTTTGTCCATCTACGCCTTTTTTTAATATGTTTTGTCCAGGTAATTACACCGCTTTTTCTCCGTTTACAACACAACATTGTCCTTTGCCCACCAACAGCATTTAATTACTCAACTAAGCTCAATATTAAAATTTCCTGGGTTGTACTAGGTATAGAGCAAAGAGATTTTTGGATGAATGGTGTGAACTGTTTGATGACGTGTAGATAATTTCCGGAGATGCTCTCTTCCTCCAAAAAGGAGAAATATGGTTGAAAAGGTGTAATAACCATGATGATAATAGTGATGGTTAGTACCTATCTTTGTTGTATATTCATGACCTTTTATAGTAATAATACAACCCCCATCCCCTTTTGCATCTTTGCCAGAGGAGTCCTAAGGAAATGTAATCATCACACAATGTCCGGCCATCATCATCCGTAATTACGCATCCTCTAAAGGGCAAAGGCTAGGAGAGAGAAGTTCAAATCCTTTTTATTCCCCCTTTCCTACCTTTGATACTGGGCATACCATGGTGTATCCAGTGGGAACGTTGTAAATGTAGAAAAAGTAACGCTTGTTGAATGTAACCTCGAGTGCATCATAAAAAAAAACTACAAAATCTGTCATCAAGAGCGTCACTTGCACATATTTTTCTTTATCACTATTTTCTACGCCTGAATGCTTGGTGGGGACACGTATTTGTATTTTTTGTTATTTATTTATTATGACCAATGTAAGTACGTATTTATCCTTCTCAATTCATTTCATTCAAGAACGTTTTCAACACAATATTATGTATGTCATCATTATTAGTCATCATGGAGGGTAAAAACAATATTTTGTTTGTGTACTGGCTCTGAGACTGTCTCTTGGTTAATTCAGGGTTTGTTAGGGGCTCATACGCTGTTCATTGATAATAACTTTACTTAATATATTAACGGGAGCGGAGAAAATATTGCAGGGAGAGCAGAGGACGAGAAAAAAATGAAATACGAAGGAAATCGTGGCAAAACAAGGAAAGACGAAATATAAGACAGAGGGAGAAAAAAATAATGGAATTAATAGCTGAAAAAACGAAAGGAGAGAGAAAAAACAAAAAACAATGCAAAGAAGGTACAAAAAGAATGCTAAAAAGGGATGAAAAGAATGCTAAAAAGGGATGAAAAGAATGCTAAAAAGGGATGAAAAGAAGCTAAGAAGAGGAGAAAAGAGGAGAAAGAGAAAAATATAGAAGAGGAAACATAGATGGGACAGCGATAGGAGAAATAGTTGAGAAAGAGATACAAAGCGGCGAGAAACACAAGGAAAAGTAGCTCCAAAGTGCTAGAAAAAATATTTGCGAAAAAAGACAAACACATAAAGGCTAGAGAGACAAAATAGAGGGGGGATAAGGGAGATAGAGAGAGAAAGAGAGAGAAAGAGAGCGAAAGAGGAAGAAAGAGAGAGATAGAGAGGGAAAGTGAGAAATTGAGGAAGTAAAAGAGAAAATTATGAAAGGAACATATGACCAGAAAACAAATTTGACGAGGTGAAAAACTCGCAGGACAAATAAAAAGAAATACTGAGGAGTCAAAAAGTGAGAAAGAGAAAGGGAAGTGTGCCGGAAAGGGAGGCGAGAAATAGAGAGATATCCGTAAAAAGGTCATTTGCATGATTCAAAACCAAAAATAGTGTGATTAAACTCGAAGATAAGGAAAGGTTGGCAAATACGGCGAAACATTGTTTTTTATCCAAATATACCAAGTATTCAGTATTTATACGTTCTTACAGGAATTCGCATTTGAGCCACAGATTGTTCCCCATGTTGTGTGTGTGCTCCCGTAAGCACTTGAGAGTTTTCTGTGTGTACATTCTACACATACGTATTTACTATTTACACATACTAAATGACAACATGATGGGAAAACGACAACAACAACACACACTCAGAAGCAGTCTGTATGGAGATACACAGATAACCATGGTTTAACTTCCAGAAAACAAGGGAATAAAATTAAATAGCACCCTGTACCTACACAGTACAAAATCATGATAAAGGAGACGGCACACATGGAGTTGTTTATTTATTTATACATATAAATGTGTTGAAAAGTACTTTTTTTTCTGTAGGAATACATTGTCCTTATACAGGAGGTGCTTTTACCCCGAATACAATTCTTTCCTTGTCGGGTGTGTGCGTGTAGGAACTGACGTCCCTCTGCTATTGGTACAAACACCAATCTGTATATGTATATATACATATAGAAATGTGGGTAAAAGCCCTTTACGTACCTTTTTTTTTTCTCGATGCACTATAGTAATAATAGTAATCACGAAGGAATACGTTAGCAGCCGTGTTACAGGCCGTTCATTCACCGAAAACAGCTGACGATGAGCCATTTCTACTTTTTTCAGAGTTTTTCCTATTAACTATATAGGAATAACGTATATAGTCGATCCTCCTTCCAATGTTCTACTACAACCTTTGCAGGGGGTACACGGTACCAGCATTAAGGTGTAATGCCAAGCAAAGTATGTTAGTTAATACCAGTCAAAAGTATTATCTTCCCCATTTTATGTACACCAATCATGATTTCATGATCCGCAAAATTGTGTATATGAAACACGTTTCAGACGTCCCAGGTTTTTCTCCGCCTCCCCTCTGTAATTACTCACCAGCGCATAAAGAATCACATTATTAGTACTATTATTTTTGAGAGAGAGAGAGAGAGAGAGAGAGAGAATATTGTGCAGGTAAGATAGATAATACACAAGTGTGTATTAAATCTAACATTTCATGTAAAATATGCCGCTATGCCTAGTGCCTACATTATTGTTGTTTTTAGATTATATTTTACTATTTTGTTTAAAAAAGTCCTTATTTTGCTTCGCTTCTATATTATCTCACGATCACAACATAATCATCGTATTACGTTGTTCTGTTGTTTTTATTATGATGATTATTTTGTACTTTTATTATTTACTTCTCTTTCTCTTTCTCTCTCTCTCTCTCTCTCTCTCTCTGTATACACAATTCTTCGCTCTATTAAAACGGCTGTACGCCAGGTCATATGGAATAAAATAGAGTTCAGTGTCTGAACTTGTTTTTATCCATTTGCTCTCTCTCTCTCTCTCTCTCTCTGTATCTATCTACGTGTGTGATGCCATGTCTTAAACCATGTTATTTCATATCGTCCCATAAATTTCCCCCCGTTGACCGTTAAATGTTTACCCTTTACAAGTGCTTATTAAAGTGACTGTTTTTGTTATTTTTTGTGTATATGTAAGTATATTTAATCACGGAAGAAAGGAGACAGAGAGAGAGAGAGAGAATAAAAATTAAAACATCCTCCCTGAATCATAATAAAATATTGTGCACACATCTTCCCATGTGTCTTTTCTTTTGATACTTTATTTAATACCTTATTTATAGTATTATAATCTAATGTTTACATTTTAATGATAAAAAGAAAAGACAGCGTCTGGAAGGCGTGATGTATGTCGTACTGGTACGTGTTTGAGCCCTTTTTTGAGACACTTGTTAAATTTACCCCCATAGTTATAGATACATGACATACGTATATGTATATACTCCTTTATTTCTATTTAAGGGGGAATAACACTTTTCAATCATGCGGACATTCTGAGCCGTACTTACACGGTCTATTCCCAATGCAATTACATGGGGAGGGACATGCACATTTAAGCGTGATGTGCCACACACTCTGTTATTAAACCCTTTGATAAATTGCCAGAATAAGTCGTTATAACGTATACAGAAAAAAAAAAAATCCCATGCGAAAACGAATGTGTGCAAAAATATCATGCAAAATAAATTGTAGCTGAATAGGCACATATGTTAAGTATAGCTATATATTTGTTTACAGCTATAGGAATTTCCCTCTGGGTTCCATACACTGCAGCCAGGCTGTCAGTTATTATTTTCGTTTATAATAATAAGGGACAATGACACCAGGATAAAACCATGTTCCTTTAAACACACAGGCCCAGCTACTTATGGGTGATGTACCTTGTAGGATTTTTTTTAATGAAAATGACATGCACAAATTAAGTGTTTCTCCCCCGACGCAATACACTTTTTAAAGGAGTCAGTCACATCGGTTAGAAATCATTGGCTCCAGGTCCTTCACAATCTGAGTTGACAATATTTTTTTTTTTTGTGGGTACAAAGTCAAGCTTTTATAGAGAAAAAAAAATTCGTGAGTAGGTACATGAAATATTGAAATATGTACACACTAGATAATTATTATGATTATACAAGTTAATATAAATAATTAGGAATGCCATTAAATAGGCATTAATGAAGAATAAGAGTTAATGTGGAAATGATTAGGAATCCCCTTGTGTGACGGTGCATCAGAGATAGTACACATGATTAGTAGTAGGAATGCCATGTTACAAGAGAATGCATTTTTTTTTTGAACGGCAGCCTATATAGAAATAATTAGTATAGTAGCAATGGAATATGAATGCCAAAACTAAATAGGAATGATTGCCACTTAAATGGGTTGAGAAACATTTATATTTCACACATCTTTCCTTTCAAGCCTTTTTACATACGGTCCATGCGTGCTCATATTATATTGGCTGTATAATAAAACATACAAAGAGGGATATGTGCGTTGTGGCAAACCCAAAATAATAAATAGCTTGTTCACTGACATAATCTACAATAATTTTTAAAACACTTTTTCCTTGAAACAGAAACACATATGAAATGAACGATTAGTATAGTCATTCACAGGACATACATCATTTTTTTCTTTCTTTTCCCCTCTTATTCATCGCCATTTTTTTTATCCTATTTGCTAAAAACGTCCCAGCGAAAAACCAGTGCGCATTCAAGCCCAAAGTGTCAGTCGTACATATTTCCTTATTTCCATAGGGATTATAGTACAAGTTCTTATGAGACTATTTGTTCCATGTGTTGAAAGGAGAAGGAAAGGGGTGAAGAGATTTTTTTTTTTTTTGGGTAGAAGGAAATCTTTCAGTGAAAAATCAACAATACAAATAATTTCTCTGGTTCCTTCCAATCCTACAAAAATCGACCTTTCTTTCTCTCTCTGGTATGGTGACAAAAAAAAAGAAATTACGAGCTCACAATGTACAGAGAGTTTCATGTACTTGAAGAAGTGTGTTACATTTGTGGATAGGCAGGTACATAAGTTATAATATACGCTCCTCTTTTCAGGTAAAAAAAAAATTAACAATTTGTCGATTTTGCCCATATGCTATATGGACTGAAGCTGGGTTGCTTCCACAGATAGGACATACATACGTTGCTTCAAACCTGAATATAATATGCTTTTAAAAGTACTTTCGAGGTACACGCTCAGGTACACTGACAAGGTAAAAAAAAATAGACAGAACTTTTGCCTGCGGAAGGTTCTTTAAACTGTATAGTAAAGAATCATTATTATAACTTACTATTCCTTTTTTTTTCACGTGTACCAAGACCTCAATTCACGTGCTCCGGCACAATCCTATCCTTCCCTCTCTCTCTTTCCCTTCAATCTCCTGTATGGGAAAGGTAGACCAAAAAAAATAAGAACAGGTTGAAGAAAAAATACAAAGATCCGAGCGTCATGGATTAATTTCGCTAATAATAATCCCTTTACAACCACCAACTATCTACATCAACTATAGCAAATGTAAGGCAAAGAAAAAGGCAGGAGAAGTGGGGGGGGGAAGTGAAACCAAAACATGGAAGGAAAAGAAAAAAAAACAGCATCCCCAGTTTGACAAGAATCCAAACCATCTTCAAATTAAAGTGTGCTACTGCGACACGAACACATTTTAAGGGGAGAACAAGAGATGATGATAGAATCTTACTTTTTTAAATAAGAAAAAAAAAACATAGATTTGAAGACGTCAAAAAAGATTTTTTTTTTTACAAAAGAAAAATCAAATGTAATAAAAGGACGTATAGAAGAACAGGAAAAATGTATGTCGAGACCGCGTGGTGTTGCTGTTGTTGTGGTTGCGAGAGGGTTTTATAGCGTGAATTCCTCCAATTATTATCAACTCTTTCCATCATATCGGCACTTATGTATTTATTTAAAAAAAAAACATTACTATTCCTCCAAACTTCACGTGTGTATTGATTTTCAAATATCACATGATGCAATGAAACTATGAATTGTGTTCATTCAAATATAGGCAAGAGAGGGAGAGAGACAGAGATAAAAAAATACGTGGAAGAACGACTGATGGGTATTAAGATTTCAATTTTTTTTAAAACACGTGTATGGAACACCCGGTTACATAAAAGTGGCATGCCATTGCCTTTTTTTTATCTCCTTTTGTTCTTTTCTTTTGCAGAGAATACTTTTTTTTAACTCGTGCTGGAAGGAAAGACTTTGGGAAAACTTTTACTTTTTTTTCCGTCCTGCTTAACTTAAATACCTCTCACCTTTGCTCTTTTCTTTGTTGTGTCCGCTTTATCTTCTGTTTGTTTTATTTTTCCATTTTTCCTCCTTCCCCCTTTTGCACAGTTTCCTTATCCTTTTTCTCTATTTTTCCTTCTTTTTCGTCCATTTTCCGTCTCTTTTTTTTAAATATATTTCTCTCGTCATTCATTTCACCTCGTCTCCTGATTGTATTTCTCTGTTTTTCTTTACTATCCCCTCTTCCTTGTCTCGCTATACTGGGTCTTTTTGTTTTCCTCTCTTCCATTGTTTCTATTTCTTTCTCCTTCTTTCTCTCTCTCATTGTTTCTCCTTCTTTCTCTCTCTCATTGTTTCTCCTTCTTTCTCTCTCTCTCATTGTTTCTCTTTCTTTCTCTCCTCTCTATTTCTCTCCCCTCCTCCATGTGCTCTTTCTTCCCTTCCCCCACCGGTAAAACCTCTTGTGTGTATCCTCAATGAGCTGGAGACGAAGCAATCAATCATTATGTGAACTATTACATGGAAGAGGATTGACTCCATAGAGGTACCTAATGGCCTTAATAATAATAATTTCATAATTGCAGGAGCAACTAAACAAAAAAAAAAAATCTGCACGCATATTCTTTCCAGTTCATCCTTAACATGACTACACGGATGGACATTGCCTAGTGTAACTCCTGTTGCATTTTCCTATTTATTATATCATTCCATAACATTTTGCATCATCCAAAGACCCAACATTTCGTTGACCTGCTACTTATTAACTACACTCTCGTTCAAGCACCATGGAGTCAATGCAAATCTTTAATAGGAGTGAATATAATAGTAAAAAAAAAAAAAAAATTGACAGGATTTTTTCCCTCTCAAAAAAAACTATGCCTTTATGACTGACTGCGTGTTGTGTATATAATATTGTATACACACAGACATTAAACACATCTTTATAATACGAACATTCAATGAGCTCAACTTAAAACTGCGTTGGAGAGTGATCAAGCATCAGGGATCCCATGGAGAATCCACGAGTTCAGAGCATGTATTTGTATGGATGAGAAGCATGTGTGTCTTTCTTCCTTTCTCTCTCTCTCTCTCTCTCTCTCTCTCTCTCTCTCTCTATTTCTCTCTCTATTTCTCTCTCTATTTCTCTCTCTATTTCTCTCTCTCTCCCCTCACGCTCTTGCCCGTATATTTATACACAAGAGTGTGCACGGGGCAGAAAGCACTGAACAACTGTGTGAACTGCGTATCCTGCACTTTGTTGATACATAGAAAAAAAATAGAGAGAGAGACAGATGATCACATACACACACAACACAAACGTGAACCTGTAGTCCCTATAATCGAAAAGTGAGCCT